>JARHVA010004986.1:465000-740000 GCA_037957365.1 Torreya grandis
TCTTCTATTGATATTTTTTTAATGATATTTATGACTAAAAATATATATATCTTTATAGATGTTGTAGGACAAAAGCTTGAATGGAGGTTGACAGTTAGACCTAAGAGTATTTGATTGCTTCTCATATAATGGTATATGATTTTATTAGAGACAATAGTAAATAATTTGATAATAGATATAGATGTTAGAGACTAATTCTAGAGAATGGTCACTATAAATTTAAAGCCGTGTCAGATTATATACACACAGACCCTTAACACATAGTAATACATAGGCAAGAACCCTATTTTGTATAGTTGGTCTTAAAAGGAATGAATGCACATTAAAACACATAAAATATAAATTTTATCCATGAATATTGAAAGATTAAATAAATGTAATGGGCCCTAATACTAGTTTTGAGGTCTTAGAAGTTACTTAAATATATAAGAGACTATGTTGAAACCCTCCTAAACATAATGAACCCTATTTTCCATGAGCAATGAGAGATTGAATGTTGTTTTTGATTGATAATAATGTGGTAATGATGTTGGTGGAAATAATTTTTTCTTTTTGAATAACATTAAAACTTTCAAATTCCTTTGGTGAAGTTAATAAACCCTTGGAGAGAAATAATCCTCTTATAGGTTGTGCATAGTCAACAAATGCTCACAGTCAACTATATTTTTGTCATTTAAAGCAAGAAATAGTTGAGATAAGGGCTCCCATATATTATATATGGTATAGTAAATTAAATAATATCTCTATTATTTTATTTTAATCTTTTAATCTCAACATAACATAAGTTATAGAATTTTGTAGGCTCTCAGGCCTATGTGCATGTAGGAAACCCTAGAACTAAGGTTTTATGATACAAGGAGTTTTAACCATAAAAAATTTCTAATTTTTTGTAATTTATTATAAATAAAGTTTCTCTAAATTATTTAATAGGTTTCAAGTTTTTACAATCTATGTAGTATGTATTTTCAAGGATTGTGTAATGCTTAAAGGCTTACAAAACCTAATTGGTGATAGGCTAAGTAAGTAAAAGTGATGTGATTTGAGAGTGAGGTTGAAATAGGGATGTATAATATTAATGATCTAAAATTTTATCCAAAAATATCACTATTTTTAATTTTTTTCGTATATTGCACAAACCTAAGATCTTTGTCAAGTTATAGGGCTAATTGAAGGGTGACTTATAGAAGGAAGTGTGTTAAGTATTTGGATTTGTGTTAGAAAATAAAATTATAAGTTTTATGGCCCAAAATATTCCTTAAAATTTAATCATTTCATTTATAAGTTCTTTATTTGCTCCCAACAAGGAGAAATGTCCAAAAAGAGGTTACTGGCCTAAAGGAGTCTTAACAAGCAAGTTGTGTGGAAAGGAGTATTGAATCCTATTTATAAAATTATAATAGGTTAAGTTAGGTATTTTATTTTTCATTTAAGAAAAAAAATTTAATTATAATAACTCTTTCAGATTATGTCAAGAATTGGCATTGAGACCTAAGGTTTGGTTACCTAATAAAAGCTAATACAAGCATAAGTAGGAGTTTGTGAAGTGAATGACTTGTAAGAGATAAATTATGAGTTATAATTCATATGATATATGTTATATCAATAAACATGTACTATTAATATTACAATAAACAGGTACATATGTCATAGATAATAATAATAAAAAAGAAAGATTGAACTAGAGATGGAATCTCGAAGTCTAGATCAAATAAGTGACTGTGAATCGTTGTGTTTATAAATAGATAATGATGTTTTGAGTTACTTATACCATTACTCAGGATTCATTTGGTATCATAGGAAGGTATTTTTTACTAAAAGTTTTGTTTTTAATTCTTTACAAGTTCTTGATTTGAAATAAATGCATAATATTGTGAGGTATGCATAATATGACACCTTGTAAGGTATTGAGGGAGAAGAAGTGTGTTTTAGGTATAATATATTGAGTTAAGAATAGAGTAATATAAGGTAAATAAAGAGAGATATACTTACCTAAATTCATATGATAAATGACTATAATATAGTCAAGAAAAGATTAGAAAAGATAGAGAGAAAAGAGAGCATTGGAGTTCCAAGAGAGACAAGAGAGAAGAAAGAAGACTATAAAAGAGAGTCAAGGAAGATAATAAAAATTCATAGATATAGGAATAAAATAAGATAAAATTCCCAATATAGGTCTAAGAGGCAAGGTTGATACACTTTCTAAGAGGCAGGTCTAAATAGGCATAGAAAAAGAACAAGTGAGACAAGATGGATATAAAGAGGGAAGTAGAAGACATAAGAAGAGAATTAGAGTAAGGTATATAAAGGTTAGATATAATTATGAATCTCATAAGATAATAATAAAGACAATGGAATTGATGGAATGTGAGACGAAGAGTGAAGTCGCCACTAGAGTCACTTGTGAAAGGAAGAAGGCATAAGAAGAGTGAGAAGAAGAAAGAGAGAGAAACCCAAAGATGAATGAGAAGAGATATGTTTCCAAGTGATCAACAAGATAGAGAGATAGATAAGAGGGTTATCATTGAATATAAAAATAAAAGTATGGAAGAGCCAAGAAGAACACATGAGGGTAAAGATAAGAAGAGCCATATAATGTCTATGTTGAAGACATTCAAATAGACTATGTGGTCTCTCATTTTGTATGATAACATTGATTTCAAGTTTGTGTTTTTAGGTATGAAGAAATAATTGGTGAATTAAAATAATAAGGTCTCAAATTTTGTGAAGGATGGGCCAATAACATCACCCATCAATTGGAAAGAGGGTGAGAAATAAAGAGAGCCTCTTGAAGAAGACAAAATTATGGAGATGGAAGACATTCCATATGTTTTAGATTATGGTAAAAGTAGGTTTTGAAGGGGCCCCAAAACCCTAGTACAAGGAAAAGAGATAAAGAAACCAAAACACAGACAAAGTCTAAAAACTACTACAAGGATGTAGCAAAAACAGGTTTTAAATGGACCTGAAACCACCGAAAAGACAACTGGTCACAACCCAAAAAAATAGAGATCTGGCACCACCTTAGACATAGGAAGACAACAAGAAAACAAAGAACTAGACCAGATTCTTTACCAGCAAGAGGAACCAGATTATTCATCTAGTTCCAATATCATTTTCATTGTTTATTTTTCTTTCAAAACAGTATCCTGGGTAGTGGTTTCCACCAGCATTGCTCCTCTTTGTGTTACCTTCTTTCTAGTACTTTGTCTCGTTCTTTTGCTGGGTCCCTCCAGAGATTTAGTCTCCTCACTGGCTCTTTTACCAATATTGATAGCAGCAGCACAAATATTGGATGTAGCTTCTTCCATTTTCATTCTATTGTCCTTAATTAGTTCCCGGAGGTTTTTCTCATAGGCTTTAAGCTTGGCTGGGATCTCTCCTATCTTATTATCCATATTGTTGATTTTGTTCCATACCTCTTTTAGGGTATCTTCCATTGTTTCCACTTTCCTTTTGAGGTTCATAACCTCCCTACACATCCAAGAATCAAATTGAGAAGATGCCTCTGCTTTGCAATTAACCCAATTCATTGGAGTATGTGTTTCATCATTCAGTTTTTTCCCCCTCCAATCCTCAAAATTTTTATTAGGACTGTTCCTATCTTCTTCAGTGATATCTTCTCGACCCTTATGTTCCCGCTATTTCATTCCATTTTGAATTTCCATTTGCATATCTTGATTATCATCCTGACCTGTGGTTTCCTTTTCGTTCTTTGATGCTGGGTCCTCAACAGGGTCATCCTGGACAAAATCAGCCTCCACCTTTTTCTGGTTTTCTCAGTGTCTTTAGTTTTGTTTGCAAAATCCTCCTCTGTATTGACATCATCTTTTTCATTCTTCTCAGGACATTCTTCATCCTCATTAGAGTTTATAGCCCAACTTTCATTTCCTTCTTCTTCCTCCAATTTTTCCTCACTAGGTTTATCAATACTCTCCCGATCTATTTCTTCTTATACAATCTGCTTTTTAGTGCTATGGAACTTGATTTTGCCTTTCTCAGTAACACATTCACTCTTTCTATTCCCTGACTCCTTGATTTTCCCCTATTTAGGGTGCTTTACCATAGCATTATTCTTACAGTAGCCTTCGATTAACAGAATAAGGCCTTCATGACGGATAGGGCGCATTTCCTTTTTCCTATGAGCATATAAACTTTGGACCAAGGAGAAATGTAGATAAAAGGGAAAAGACAAACTAACCTTGTGCCTAAAATGGTTAAGGAAGACAAAGTGGAATTTGTGCACACGCTTACTTCTTCTATCCAGAATGAAGTACTTCCTTATGCAGCTTAAGACATCCCTCCATATCCCTTTAATCTGATCCAATTCAAAGAAATCCCCGTTCTTGACCAGTTTCTGCTCTTACACTTCCATTTTGGGGAACATACAGAAGGCCTCATTCAAAATACTTATCTGTTTGGAGAATTTGAGTCCATCAGTAGGCAGCCCAGTAACCTCAGCTATAAAATCCTCTGTTAAGTTCACTGTGACACCATGCAGGGTGACCCTTTCATCCTTCTAATTTTTGAAAAAAGCTATAGTGATATGCGGTTTCGATCCATGAAGTCTTTCCAAATAGCTCGCAACTTTTCCTTTCTACAAAATTCTCCAGACATCATGGTTTTATTTCCGTTCCTCACAGCTCTTAGGTTCCTGTTTCCAAGGTTCTCCCTTCCTTTCGCTTGCCATATTCATTTTCTTAGAACCCCAATTGCAACGGTCGATCCCATTTGTTGCCGAGTTGATAGGAAAATCAGCTTTGATTGTGCTTATTCAGGATCCTCTTCTCTCTCTTGAGGGCCTTACTCTTTAATGATTGTTGTCCTTTCCCCGCACCGCCACTCCTCCTACTAATATTATTTCCTATACACATCGATCTTTCCTTCCTTCCATATGTTGACAATGAAGAGATTGAAGAATAATATGATGAATGGCCATGTATATCAGATAAAATAAAATAAATGGTACATAAAGAATACATGAAGGTCACCCATGCAGACATAAAGGAAGACATAACCTTATAGCAATTGACTTTGGAGGTAAATTAATGTTTGAACATTGATTTTAATTGCACGTATGAATAAAAAAAAAGTTGTTATGTAGGTTGAGACAAAGAAGGACAAATTACTTCCCTCAAGAAGATAAAAAAGGAATGGATATGTATTTCCTAAGTGTCTTAAATAATAAGGTCATGATAATGAAGACGAGAACTTCAAACAAGAGGTAAAACAAGGAAAAATTATACGTTAAAAACAAGTACAAGTATGGAAACAAAGGATAAAAGACAAAGAATGTCAAGTTTGCATGATATATGATCAATGCATGAAGCATGAAATAGATGAAAAGAGAATCGTGTTTCAGCCCAAAAATGTACAAGATATAAAATATGTGGCAAAGAGTGTGAAAATATCCCATGAAGATCATGTTGCAGGAGTATCTCAAAGAAGCATGAAGATTGAAGGAGATAACAAGTCTATGAGGAAAATAAGAGAGATGTTACATGGAAACCAAGATAAATAATGGAAGGTACATCTGTGTGAATTAATTTAAGATAAATATTTTCAATATTTTTTTTCAAATGTGTTATATGATGATATATGTGAATTTAACTCCAATGATGAAGATCTCTTGTATATGGAAACCATTTCCTTGATGAATGAGTGTGTAACAAAGCAAGATGAGGGTGAAGCACTTAAAATAGTGCTTGAGAAACATGGTATATATTATGATGATATTTATTTTACTCTCAAAAATGACAGAGTTCAAGGAGAAGACAAATAAGAAGTTTCCCAAGAGAATGAAGAGTAATTTAGACCAAGGTTTGATGAGGATTTTGAAGAGATGAATGCACTCAAGTTACAATAAGATTTGGATATGTTGAAAGAGATATTAAATACATATAATGAGATAAAATAAGGTAACATAAATTAGATAAAATGTCAATTGTGAACTCAAGGAAACATCAAAAGAGGAGCATCAGAGGGAAACACAAAGAGTTGTGCAAATAAGGCCACGAACAAGAAAGCAATGTGAGTATGATCAAGTAAATAAGGTGATTTATTCCATGGGTCCAAATAAATCTGAGTTTAAATTTTTTAATAATGGGTATGGAATTTCCAGGTTTGGTCAAATAATATTGTACTATGATGAGGATGAGTAAAACAAGAAGTTGTTCTTGTATAATGAGCAAGATGATAGAAGAAGGCATAAAAATGTGAAGAAGTTTGAAGAAGAGGTATTAATTGAGATTTTAATCGAGAAAATAACAAATTTTTACATGCCAAATAATTTATTTTATCCTAATTAATCAGATGATAGCATGAACAAGGATAAAAAATGACAAAACAAGAATCAAGAGAAAACAATGAAGAACCAAGCCATGAAATAAGCATGAGAAAGAAGAATTAACACCAATTAGTTTCAGATAAGTATGAGGAGGTTCAAATTCACTTATAATAGGTGGAATATGTATCAAAAAAATAGGTAAATTAATTGGAACACATCATAGCGGTATAAGATGCATGGACAAGAAGGATAGACAAAGCAAAGAAGAGGATAAATGAGAGTTTGGCAAGAAATAAGGAGTAAGGAATGAAGAATAGAAATAATGTGAACGTGAAATACCCTAAAATAAAAAAATTTAAGGAAATAAAGAAAGTTTTAGCCTCATGTTTTCTCCCTCTTAAGGAGTTGATGCAGGAGCATCAAGCTGAAAGTTATCAATTTTTTGTTTTAGTCCTAAGGAGTTAAAATTGGTCAAGTTTGGGGTGATAACATATGTAAAGAGACATTTTAAGGTCAATTAATGTATATTAGGTCATTCATATTCCCTAGGGGTCACATTATTAATTTTTTAAGGGTATTTGGAGTTTTTCCTCTAAAACTAATAATTTAAATATTTAAATATTTGAAAATAGCCTAGAAGAGCATAACCAAGGTCTAAGGTGGCTAGTTCAATTTAAATCTTTTGAAAGATATAAATAATCATGTATGGAGTATTTTATGACTAAATAATCATAATATATTAAGCCAATTTATCTAAATCAAGGACAAAAGTCACCTTGTACATCGAGTTGGTTGTAAAAAGAAGTTGGATGTAACTACCATAGGAACATACATTGAAATTGGAAGGAAGAGTCATTTGGTAGAGTTAGATGGAATAGGATAGAGAGGAAGAGAGTTTGGAAAATTATCCAATAATTAGAGATATATATCCATGAGGAAAAGTGGATTAACATCTCAAAAAAGTTTGTCAAGTCCTCTTATGGACTGTATGTTACAATTAAAATTGACAAAGATGAATAAAAGAATAGTTGTTAGTATTGCAGATTCATTCTCCTTGAGGTATTATTGTATTTATATTTTGGTATGGTTTTAAATATCCTTATGAATAAAAATATAGATGTATTTATATATGTTGTAGGATAAAAGTTTGAATGGAGGTTGACAATCTAACTTGGGAGTAGTTGATTGCTTCTCATATAGTGGTGTATGATTTTATTGGAGAGAATAGTATATAGTTTGATAATAGATATATATGTTAGAGAAAAAGTATAGATAATGGTCAGTATAAAATTAAAGACCTATCAGATTATATACACACAAACCCTTAACACACAGTGATATACATGTAAGAACCCTATTTTGCATAGTTGGTCATAGAAGGAATGAATGCACATTAAAACACATGTAAGAGACATTGTATCCATGAATATTTAAATATTAAATAAAGGTAATGGGACTTAATACTAGTTTGTATGTATTGGAAGTTACTTAAATATACAAGAGACTATGTTGAAACACTGTTAAACACAATGAACCATGTTTTCCATGAACAATGAGAGATTGAAGGTTATTTGTTATTGATAATAATGTGGTAATGATGTTGGTGGAAATATAACATGTTTGGGTCTCGTATTTAAACTTAAAAACTCCTTTGTTTAAGGTACAAACTTTGAAAAAAATAATCCTCTTATAGGCTATGCACAGTTAACAAATGCTCACAATCAACTAAATTTTTATCATTTTAAGCATAGAATAGTTAAGATAAGTGATAAAATATATTATATAGGTATAGTAAATTAAATAATATATTTATCAGGTTATTTTATGCTTTTAATCTTAATACCACTCAATTTATAAAATTTTGTAGGCTCTCGGGCCTGTGTGCATGCAAGAAACCCTATGAACTAGGGTTTTTTTAATACAAGGAATTTTAACCATACAATATTTTTGAATTTTTGTAATATAGTATTAATCCATGTTATCTAACTGATTGAAGAGGTTTAAATTTTTTATGATCTTTGCATTATGGATTTTTAAGGGTTGTGTGGTGGTTAAGGGCTTACAAGACCTAATTAGTGATAGGCTAAGTAAGGAAAAGTGATGTAATTTGAGAGTGAGGTTTAAATAGGGATGAATAAGATGAAGGAGCCAAAAGGGTATCCAAAAATATCATTATTTTTAATTGGTTATATCTACATTGCTCAAATCTAAGCTTTGTCAAGTTATAGGGCTAATTGAAGGGTGGCTTAAAGAAACAAGTGTGTTGTGTATTGGGAGTTGTGTTAGTAAAAAAAATTATAAGTTTTATGTAAAAAAAATTTCCTTTAATATGTAATAAGTTACTTTATAAGTTATGTCAGTTTTTCCCAACAAGGAGAAATGTCCAAAAAAGGCTACTGGCCTAAAGGAGTCATAACAAGAAAGTTGTGTGGAAGGAGTATTGAAGTCTATTTTGAAACTTATAAGAGGTTAATTTATGTATGTTTTGTATATTTTAAGACCATAAATTCAATTATAATAAATCCTTGAAAATTATTTTTAGAATTGGAATTGATACCTAAGGTTTGGTTACCTAGTAAAAGCTAGTGTAGGCATAAGCAAGAGTTTGTGAAGTGAATGACTTGTATGAGATAGAGTATGATTTTTGAATCATATGAGAGAGGTTATATCCATAAAAAATTAGAATTAATATTAAAATAAATAGGTACATATGTCATAGAGACTACTAAGCCCAAGAATTAAAAGGAAAGATTGAACTAGAGATGGAATCTTAAAGTCCAAATCAAATAACTGAGTGTGAATAGTTGGGTTTCTAACCAGATAATGATGTTTTGGGTGACTTATCCCCTTAACTATGGATCATTATCCTATTGAATTTATAGATATATGTGGGTTTGACTTATGGTATACATACCTAGTTTATATTACTATCACATTTCTCTATGTTCGTATTAGGTTAGCCTATGGAATAACCATGACCAAATAGAATATATAAGAGGATCATACTATGAACTATGTTTAATTGAATTTTTATGGAGGTTTCCATATAAAAGGGTCTCAATCATAATATTCAAGTGTTATTCCATTTTTTCAATTATTATTGTGAATTTGCTTATTTTGTTCTTAATTTTGTGTTATATTAATGTATTATTAAGAATCATCTAAGTAATTTCATTACACTTGGTATCAAAGATTTAATTTTGGCAAGTTCCTTTAGTTTAGTTTTGCATATCTAGTGTCATGAGCACTAAAAGGTATAAAAACATAACTTGTGCTCTATAGATAATTTATTTTTTTGTTAAATTAGTTTTATTCATGGATTTTGCACAAAAAAAGGAAAAAGGTAAAACAAAATGTAAAATAAAATAATAAGCAAAATTTTTAATCTTTTAAAAATTATAAATCATTGAATTAAAGTCTATGAAAAAATCACATAGGTATATTCTACCAATATACTTTTTTTGGCCAAAAAAATTCATCTTTGTGCACATTAATAGTCATTGAATTCATCTTAGTGAGTTGACCACAAAGTATCATCTACCAATATATTTTTTTTGTGGTTTGAACCCTCATAGGGTTTGTGCATTGCTAGGAATTACAATCATGGATGAATGAAATGGAAATAAATGCCTAAAAATACTCACTAGGATGACATGGAGTCTAAAATTTTGGATCCAAGTATTTTAATGATAGTTTATCACCTTCAATCAAAATTACATGGCACAGTATGGAAAGATGATCTCCATTAAATTCAAGGGGAAGTCATGGGTATGACAGTAGAGATGAATGGATTAAGGGATCAATTTCAACTACTAAATTGGAAATTGGCCAACCTTGTAGCTCAACCTTTGCAAAATAACTTTCCACCACTCTAGTTTATGTCTCCTAATCAAAACAATTATAACACTAATCCAAGGCTAAAGTTAATGTCTCTATAAGTGGAATTGTACAAGCTCGATGGTAATGATATACTAACATGGCTTACTCAAATTTAAAATTGATTTGATCTACATAAAACTCTATGTTATAAAAGGTGTTCATGGCCTCTTTGCATCTATAACCTAAGTAATAAATCTGGTATCAGATCCTCACCTAGGTTCATGTCATGGAGTAGGTGGATTCCCTGGCATTATAGTGTTCATATAATTCTCATACATGTGGGGTATCCTATATTATGGGTTGAAATGTAGCCCAAATTCTAGAGTTTATAAGTGTGGTGGGTTTTTATGATCTTTATCTATATATTTCACTAATGCCTCAAGGTTTTGGTGTAATGGTTTCTAGTTGTGTTCTCAAAAGAAAAATAAAGGTGTCCTAGTTTCATTGTAGGTATTTTATATGGAGTTTCATCTCCACTATCACAATAATTTCCTTGAAAATTACTTCATACAACTATCCAAGCTATACAAAATTAGGACTGTGCATTCATCAATTTTAGAATCACTTTTTACATGTGGTAGACATCACTAAGAAAAATATGATTGACCTATTTTTGGGTGGCCTCAAAGATAGAATCCAATTGGATTTTTTCATTTTTTATCCTATTAATTATCCATACCAAAGGCACACATGTTTTAGGAAAAAGACTTAATCAGACAGAAATTTCACTAATGTTAGTGAATACACTTTCTTAGTAGTAATATTTTTTCAACCTACTAGATTTACCCCTTAACAAATTAAATAAAATCATGAAGAATGTTTTATTTTTGATTATGATATAAATGGATAAAATGACATAAATGTGTTAAAAATAAGTTGTTTGACATTGAAGATGCCTGTGAGAAGGAATAATATGATGAGGCTTCAGGGGTGGGTTTGAAAGAATTCAATGAAAAATATAAAGATTCTCAACCTACCATTTCATGTCATGAAATTTTAATAATTAATACTCCTCAAACTCTTAAGGTGGCAAGTTTCATAAATAAACACAAGGTGAATGCATTAATTGACTCTACGATCAAACATAACTTAATCAATAGTAAACTAGCTATTCATTTAAATTATTTCATTTACCCATCTCTAAAATTTGAGGTCATGATTGCATATGGTGGTACAATCAACTATTCTAGAAAATTTCATAGCATTATGATTTCTATAGGAGATTACTTGTTATATTCCACTATGTTTTGTATTTATATGGGAGGAGTTGACATTATTTTTGTAGCATAGTGGCTCACCACTTTAGGCATTATTGAGATGAATTTATAGGAACTATTCATGAGGTTATATTCATAACATAGGACCTATGAACTATTTATGGGTTAAATATCCAAAAATGGTTAGTTCCCATTAGATGAAAAAGATTATTATAAAATATTCTAATGGATTTGTGGCACAATTATTTTCCATAGAGGCTCAACTAACCAAGGAGTATACAAATCTTGATTTGTAAATGGTGTTGGATAACCATTATGTTATTTTTGGTGACATGACAAAAAGACTTACTCTAAGATACACATATGATCATGCCATTAGGCTCATTTTGGTAAGTACACCACCTAACATTATACCCTACAAGTATCTCTATTCCTAGAAGAGTGAAATTGACAATATGTTACATGATATTTAAGAGGTAGGAATCATCTAACATAGTCAAAGTGAATATTCCTCCCTTGTGTTCATAGTATGGAAGAAGGATGAAACTTGGAGTATGTACCTAGACTATAGATAACTCAACAAGTAAACCATAAAAGATAATTTTACTATTATATTAGTTGATTATTTTATATGTGAGTTTCATGGTGTTGTTTATTTTACCAAGTTAGATCTTCCCTTTGGGCACCATAAGATTAGAATCCATGATGACATACCTAAAATTGCTTCCAGAACTCATGAAGACAATTATGAATTTATGATCACGCCTTTTTGCCTCAAAAATGAACCACCTACATTTTATAGTTTTATGAATGCTATTTTCAAGTCATTTTTGGGAAGGTTTGTATTGGTGTTTTTTGATGATATCCTCATCTACAAAAATGATGGGAATATAATTTAAAACATGTGAAATAGGTAATTTCAATTATGGAACAACATCAAATTTATGCCAAACCCTTTAAATGTGCTTTTGGTGTCTAATTTTTTTGTACTCAGGTCATATTATTTCATATGAAGGAGTAAAATTTTATCCTAAAAAAATAAAATCAATGAGGGAATGGTAGTTTCCCAATATCCTCAAGAACCTTCAAGGATTCTTGGGTCTACTTGTTATTATCATAGTTTTTTCTAAAAATATGGTAGCATTGCAACCCCAATCACCTCTTTTTTGAATAAAGACTCCTAGTGGACTAATTTATATACCAAAGCATTTGAATATTTAAAAATTTCTATGTACAGAACTCTATTTTTAGCTACTCATAATTTTTCAAAATAAATTATTGTGGAGTGTGATGCATCAAGATATAACATGGGGAATATACTAATGAAATATATAGAACCAATGGAATTTTCAATTAACCAAATAAAAGGGGAAAATAGGTTCAAACCAGTTTATGATAAATAAATGATGGTTATTTTAAATTACATCAAGTAATGGAGTCCTTATCTGATGGTTCATCACTTTCATGAAAAGACTGATCATGATAGCCTCAAGTATTTTTTAGAAAAACTATAATCATTTGAAGAACAATATAAATGCATGACTAAAATTTTAACCTATGATTTTGAAATAGTGTATAAGAATGGAAAAGATAATGTGGTGGTAGATGCCCTCTCCTGATGGGATGAATCAGTTGAGGCATTATTTTATGCCATGACCATATGGTTGGCAAATTGGCTTGAGGAACCAAGATAAAAATGGTAGAATTAAAGTAATACCAAGAATTTTATTTAAAATATTCATTATGTTTCTGATGAATATAAAAAAACTACTTTTAATGAAAACACATCATGGTAAAAAGATAAATTATACCTATGTAAACATTCTCTCTCGAAACATAAAATTCTTTAGGAACTTCATGCTTCTCCACTTAGAGGTCACTCTAGATTTTTAAAAACATGTCATAGAATAAAAAAATATTTATTTTGGTAAGTAATCATATGAGATGTTCAAAAATATGTGATATAATGCATGATATGTCACCAAAACAAAGGGGAAATCATTAAGACACCAAGTATTGTGTAGATTTTATCCATCTAACCAATATTTGGAGGAGGCTTCCTTGGAATTCATTCCTAGGTTATTTTGGTCTGAGGATAAAATTTTTATCATGGTAGTTGTGGATTGACTCATCAAGTATGCTCAATATCATCCATATATCTTGTGGTACTCTAAGGATAATTGTAAGTGATTGATATCCCATATTTACTACTAATTATTAGACTAAATTATTTACAAGTTTGGGTACCCATTTGACTCATATTTCATCTAATCATCCTCAATATTATTTAAAAATAGACATAGTCAACAAATGTATATAAGGGTTTCTATGTTGTTTTGTTTTTTATAAATAATAAAAATGGGTTCATTGGCTATCACTTATTGAATAGTACTATAATACTTCTATTCATAATTCATCCAAAATGTCTCCAATTGTGTCCTTATATGGATATCACCCCCATACGTAACTTCAATTTTGAATTTACATACCATGGTTAGAGCTATTTAAAAACACATTCACCATGATTAGGATGTCCTCACTAGTGTGCCAAAAAAATTAGCCATAACTAAAAATCACATGAAACAACAAGCAGATCAACACCATACTGAGTGGTATTTTGATGTAGGTGATTGGATTTTTGTGTGATTAGATATGTATAATTATATTTATTTGAGTCAGTATGAATATGATAATTATCTCTCCCCTAAGTATTATGGCCCTTATCAAATCTTGTAAAAAACTGGTAGTGTGGTCTACAAGCTTAAATTCACTTGGCCCACTCACATACATCCAACATTTCATCCATATTTATTAAATAAGGTAGTTGGACAAAAAAAATATACCCATACTAATTTTACTTAATTATATGAGGAAGGTTAGGTTATTATTTAGCCTAAAGTGATCGTTAAAATTATCATTAAACAACTATAAACTAGAACAATTCATGAGTATTTGATCAAATGGAAGAATTTGCATTATGAATATGTAACATGGGAGGATGAATATTTATTTAAACAACACTAAGGGTTGATTCAATGTTTATGACACCATTTTTTTTTAAGGGGAGGGGCATGTTATGCCATTATCCTATGGCATGTTTAAGGATATGTGTGGCTAACTTGTGTCATACATACCTCTTTTCTATTCTTTTCACTTTCCTCTATGTTTTTATTAGGTCAGCCTATGGAATAACTATGGATAAGTATACTATATATATGATTTAGTAATTATTCTTATAAGATAATTTTTTTTAATGCATTATTATGGAGGTTCCCCCTCAAAGGGGCTCAATCATAATATTCAAGTATTCTTCTCTTTTACCAATTGTTATTATGGATTTGTTTATTATGTTCTTAATTATTTGATATATTAATCTATTTTTACAAATCATCTAAGAAAATTTCATAACACATAATCATTATTAAGTTAACATAACCACTAGTATTTATGGACCAATGGTCACATAACTACCACCATAGTTTTTAAACCACTAGGTAATTGCATAATTACAAGTCTATAAATACTGATGATTTATACTTGCACTAATTTATTCATCTTTCATGACCATAAACCCCAAAAACATTCAAAAATACTAAACATATATATCTATAAATAAAAATTGTTTCATATTCATAATCTACTAACTACAATAAAAATTTTGTCATTAAAATTATGGAATTTCAAATATCCTAGGCTATTTTTAAAAAAAATTAACAAACCTATATCTTTGGATAAAAATAATAAAAACTCATGTGTGTCATTCCCCACCTACTACCATTAGTGTTCCATCATCCTCTCTCTCTATGTTATTTTGATTGAGTATTTCTATTTTAATTTTGTCACTAGTGGGATAGAGCTCCAAATTTAGTAAGTGGATATGTATAAATGATTTCTAATTTTAAGAAAAAACACTATTTGTAGTAGCTTTCACTTTTATTATCTTATTCCAATTTTTTTGGCATAATTAGTGACATTTGTTTAATTTTGTATTACTTTAATACATTTTCAATTTTTACAATAATAGAGAAACATGAGGCTACCTAGGGATTACCCTTCCTTCACATCAATGATAAATGTCCTTGTTTTACTCTTTCATTATAAAACCATCAAAAATATGTTACTTTTATATTTGGATCTCATTTTATCTTCTCAAGTTGACATCTCTTCACTCAACATTAAGTTTTTCCTTTTTCTCCCTAACATGATGGACTAGGTATTATTTTCACCCTTGCATATATGATAAATAATTTCATCTTGTATTATATTAAAAAATACATTTTTTGTTAATTTAAAGATTTTTCACTTGATTATCATATTATTAGTTTTAGTGGTGAGGTGTCTCAGTTGGGTTTACTTCACTATATAGGTAAGTTATTTAATTTCCTAAACCCTTTCCTTCAGTCAAGTGCACCACTTATTGAGAAAAAATGTACTATCAATTTCATGATAGGGTGCCTCCCCAAGGGTTTAATATGTATGCATCTATTTTTTCCATGGTACAACATTTAAATAAAAAATTAGATGTTTATTTGAGTATCTCTAAATAAAAATTACATGATCAAACCCATTTTTATTCTTCTTGCTTTCAAAAACTTTCATAATTGTTAAAATTACAAAATAAAGACTTAAATATTCAAAATATATGTCTTTATTCTTCTTGCCTTCCAGAACTTTCATAATTGTTAAAATTACAAAAGAAAGACTTTAATATTCAAAATATATGTCTTATGGTGCACAAAAAAACTACCATGATTATTTCTAAACAACCTCAATGATTCTAAAAACTACCATGGAAGTTACGAAAACCACCTCATTTATTTTTCAAACTTATCAATAGTTTTAAACCTCCATAATGGTTGTATAAAAACTACCTACATATAGCACTAGTTTCACCAACACTATTGATATTATCCATGTGACTTTTACATTTCATATTTTTTGATAGTTTGCATGTTAAAATTGATCTCTTTTATTATCCTTCCTCCAATTAACTATATATTTTCCCAATAAAACTTTTAATCAATATTTTGTAACTTACAACTAATCTAAGTGAACTTTTGGTAATTTTTAATGAACTATCAATTAACTAAATTTCCCAAGTTCTAAAAATAAGATTATGTATGATGTAAATTATATTGGAAGAATTCAAGAATTAGCAACCAAAAATCTATCATTTATTAGAGTAAAAAAAATCTTGTTTCATTTTACTCTTAGCTTTGTGTATAAATATTTGAAATTTTGAGATTGAAATATTTTGGTATTGAATAACTTGAATTATAGAAATAGAGTCTATCAGAGGTTAGTAATCCATAATCTTCCTTTTATCTTTTTATTAATGTCTAGACATAAAATTGCTACAATTTTCTTTTACCATCTCAAAATTGGAGAATAAAATTTATAATTGAACAACATTCCTTATGTGACTATTAAAACCTATACACAAAATTAAAACACTTACCCCATTTCATTAATTTTAATTTTAATCTCACACCCCCTGCCTGCTAAAGAAATGTCTTGGGTCAACATTTAGAAAAAAATATAAGTATCACCCTAAGGATCTAGAGATTTATATATTCAATAAACATACTTTGAATATACCATATACATTTTTCAAGCTATAGGATTCATTTATTTTAATTATTTCTTGTATTTTTTTAAATTATATTTTCCCTATTAAAATATTATCATTAAATCTAAAAAGAATGAAAATAAATATAATTATTGTCCATTATGATTTATTATCCAAACCATTGTCTACTTTGTTTAGGCCCCCAATCCCTTGTTATGAAATTTCCCAAGGTATTAAAATCCACCACCTCTCCCTCAAGTTCCCCTAGGGGGTTCCCCCTAAACAAACTCCTTTGGAGGTAAAAGGTAGGAATCAACCTATAATGATCTTCCCTGGGGAAGCGATAGAAGGCCCTAGGAACTGTACTCAGGCTAAAGTATCAAAATACAAACCTACCATCACATCAAAGGACGCCACTATTGATGATGACCCTTAATAGGGTGCTTCCTCCTAGTTTTATTTTAGTTTTCCATTTTTTAGTTTCATTCCAAGTACTAGTTTTCTATTTTTATCCTCTCACCCTTGGTTGGACTGTAAAAATTATTGTAATGTACTCTCATGGTTCCATGTCCCTGAAAAACCTAGCTTTTACCATTTAAAAAATAAAATAAAATAATTAATACTAATTAATAGAATTTAAATTTATTTAGTTTGTTATATTTCACTTGCATGACAAAATTTTAAACTAAAAAATAAAAATAAAACACCACAACATCTAGATTATATCATCCTTGTTTTGAATATCAGTTTGAAATACATAAATCATTTTTAGTTGTTTTTTTCAAACATACAGTTTCCTTTCACTTGCATGCATCATTGGAAAAATACAAAAATAAAAATTTAGTTATGAATTATAATCATTTATTTAGTTTTAAAATATTCATACTATTTACTAAAATTAGATCAAAAAAGAGAAATCATCATCTTTTTAGTTTTAACATTTAAATCATATACTTGCATGAATTCATAAAAATAATAAAGGAATAGAAATAACATTCATTCCATTATATTTATAGTATTTAAACTCATTTAAATAATTACTTCCATCTGTGTTTCTTGATTTAATAATTTTAAAATAAAATATAACTTCTTTTTTGCATTTCCAACAATCTAGCTAGCATTAAGATTTAAATACATTTCATGAAATCTTTTTAAAAAAAATAAAAAATCAGATCTACATTGATATTATTTGTTTGTTTAAATTAAAATATGAAATTATTTTACATAATCATCCATAAAATCATCAAAAGAGAAATAAAATAAGGTTAATTTATTTATTTTAGCATTATATTTATCTTTAGTTTATTGGTAAATTGTAGTTTTTTTCTATTTTATCATTTGAAAACCATTCATTTATTTTCATAAAAAAACATTCCAAATTTATATAATTGTAAAGTGTCATAACCCCAAAATTTCAACTTATCAAAAACCTCATTTTAGGGTTTATGCTCACAGATTCCAACCCTATGTCAATGAACAATAGTGATTAAGTAGTACAACTAACTCTATTATGTGCAATCCAAGAATGATTCAGATGAACCTTTACATAAATAGGAGTTCAAATATTAATGACTAAAATAAAAGGACAAAACATTCAAGATCAATTTAATAATTTACAAGACATTATAACCATCATATAAAATTCTATAAATCTAAAATTATTAACAGTCTTAATCATATATAATGGGATAAGTCACAAAACATTCAAATATCTTGCTCTGAAATGAAGATACAAATATATTTGAATTTTGAACTCCATGTTAGTGTTTGAACTAGGATTTTTTATTAAATTTACATGATCTCATTATTGGAAACCTTAGCCATAGACACAACCTATACCACCTTACTCACTAAGTCAAATCAATAAATCAATTTCGTTGGTTACTTAATGTAGGCATGAGGCTACCATGCCACTTGTATAATTACCACTATCTAACTGATAGGGTTTAATTATTAGTGTATTTTCATAGCTCATTAACCATTGGATTAACCACAATCATTCATATTAAGGAGTATTTATTTTGTAATGTAATGAAGAAACATATCATTCCATCATATACAAATACCATATTTAATATCCCTTTTTATCTTTGGTGATAAATAACATAGAGTCAACATAGTAATGATTAATTTCATTCGCTTGTGTATACTTTAAAAATGAAAATAATTTATTATCTTAATTTTCTTTGAGGTAGAATCATATTACTATTATGATGCAAGGACCTATATTTAAAAGATTCATAAAGCCAATTTTTTAAAATAGACATTTATAGAATATTAATTAAATACAAAACTTGCATTGGTCATAAAATATTATGGAAACCCTAACAAAAATGAATTAATCACTTTCCATAAGTATGCAATCCAAAAATATTAATGCAAACTACACATAGTATACCTTCTTCATGGATACTTGAGACTTAACCAAGTCCTTTCGATATTAATAGAAGACCAATTTAGTATTATGAAGGTATCTGGGTATTCTAGATATGAATACTAATTTGATATAAAAAAACTATAGAATAGAATTATGTATCAATAATATATTTATTCATTCTTAACTCACATTTAAACAATCCATAATAAAGTTTCCTTTATACAATGTTTAACTATAATGTCAAAATCATATAAGATTATGATTGTCAAAACTAAATAGAATTTCTTCTAGAAAATATTGTCTATTATTTTATGGATTGTAGAAACATTAAATCTCTAATACATAGTTGAGTTATAACTTCTGCTGGTTTTAATTTAATAAATAAGAAAAGTCTAAACAATATCAATTATATTCACCATCCCCTTTTTATTATATGAAAGTATATTATATGAGTGATGAGTAAATGACATTACTCATCATGAATATAATAGTTTAATGATTTAATGATGGAAAAATAGTTATAAATAAATCATAGTATAATATCAAATACAATAGTAAAGTTATGAGCATTATAATATTATGGATTAAGATAAATATTTCCATTTCATTCTTCCATACCTTCTAATTCATGAATGCAAATAAAAACATAGTATAACAATAACACACCAAATAGTATAATGAAAATTGGATATGAATAATTGAAAAATCCATATCCAAATTTACTATGAATTCCATTATTAACCTAACATAAATGAAATCAACCATAAACACTAAATCAGTCCTTAGGACTCTACATGGGTAAAATTAAATATAATATTTTAGTAAATCCATAGCCTAGATTGTACACATTTAGATGAGAGAATATAATTTATAATAACTTGAATTACACCTAAGCAAGTTTTATATCATATAATGTTATATTTAAATAAGATTAAACTGAACATGTAATATTTACCATATTGATAGTATGATATCAAATATTTTAACCTGTCTTAATATTAAATAATATCATATCAAATATTAGAGAACAAATAATAAATTATAATTCTTTAACAACCAAAAATCTTATTTAGTTCCTTTACCAAGTGAAAATAGAATGAAATGCAACTCAAATATTCTAATTCGGCTTAAATAGGTATGCAGATTTGTGACTCTATAGAAGTCAATTATGTAAGTAAATGATAATACTATATACAACTACTCATTTAAGTAAATGATAAACAAACGATCTTTATAGACTAATAATGGAATCAAATTTACAAGATTAAGGTAATAGGAAAAATTCTAACTTACATAGTAAATATAAATCACATAAAATATGCTTGCATGGGCCTAAAAAAAATCTACATACTTTCAAATCAAAAAGATAAAATACAATGTAAGCTTTCCTCATTATTTAATAGTAAACTTGAAACTAATGTCAAATATAATGACTCATATAATCCTCTATTATGATTAGTAGTAATTTTTTTTACTTTATATGATAATGAAAAATAGAATCAAGAACCCTTCCCATAATATATTTTCAAAATACAAGATATAACTCATAAACCAAACATGCATACAAATTTTCCCTAGATTTTCATCAAGTGATAATATAAAGTTTTACATCAACAAAGCCTTTTTGTTTCAAGATTATAATATATCTTTAGACCATTATCTCAATGACTCCATTTTTATAATGTCAACACCTAAAAGTGGCCACAATTGGCTTATTATGGACTTTAGACCATTTATTACCAACCATTGTAAATTAAGCCTAAGAATCACTGAACCTCCCAAATTTGATTGTGTGTCATTCATCAAAGCTTAGATTCATGTTGAGACATCCGTAATTGGGGTATTATATCATATGAAATAATAACCTCTCATAGATTCATCCCTAGTCACCTTGAGGCATAAAAACTATCAATTTGGCCTATGGAACTATTAAGTGGGGAACTTACTCACTTGATAAATTGTTGAAAGAGCTAAAAGGTTAATCTAAGTTAATTAAAAATTTAAATAAGATTAAATTCATAGTTGAATTATCCATTTTTAACTAATGAATATATAAACATGGAATGTTCAAAAATCAAAATATCTTAGGCTTTCATCATTGCCTTTATAATTTGTCAAGGTCTTTGAAAATATCTAATTTGAGAGCCATGCCTAGTAATTACAAATCATAATTACTTGATAACTATTAACTCTACTAGATTTATTTTTAACTCATAAAAGTTTATTTTAAACCCATTCCAAGCCTAAAATCAACCTTGACTCACCTTGGATGAGATTTAATTCTTAAGGCTATAAATATAAGACCTTGCCTATTGAACCATAAGCTCTTTTGGTCCAAAGTTATTATGCAAAAATGACTTCAAATTTTTAATAAAGAGTTGCATTATAATTCATAAATACATATACATTAAGGTTAGTATGATCAAATATTAACCCAATCAACATCAAAAGCAAAGGTACCATGGAGAGAAGGAACTACACAACCTACATTGTCAAAGACTTCTTAATGCACAAATTGAGCAAGCCACTCAACAAAGCATTCGAATCTCCCAAGGAAGGTAAAAGTGTTATTGTATTTTATTTATAGTTGTAATTTCATTTATTATTTGTTACTAATATCTCCCTAGTATTTAAGATAGGAGTGTAAGTGTTAGTTTGTTTACTTGAATTTTATTGCTTGAACTAACACTATACTAATCTCCCTTCTTGGATTCCTTGATCAAAAAATGTCCCACCTAATGGGTACTAGAATCTCCTAAAATTAAGGAGATTAATATGATACATTTAGTTTTACTAATTTATTCTAAAGAATCTTCAAAATTCAATTTTTAACTTCATTTTTCATGTAATTCTATTTTTTAGCAACACACAGGTTGTAGAGAGACTGATGTTGCTTCTCTCAAACCAACATCAATTCTCAAATAAATCACATCGACTCCTATGTGAAAAATAAATCATGATATTAACGTGACAAATGAGTTTCTCTTTATTTTTATAATTTTATTTTAAGTTTAAAAACTTGTATATTATTTGTTTAACCATTTTCCTATAGGATTTTAAGAGAGATATATTTTTCTAACAATTTTTTGTGAAATCCATATCATGTTTTTTTGTGTTTTTGTAAGAACTAACATCAATCTCTATCCACCAAATTTGATACCATTTTTTACTGACCTGCATTGATCTCTATGAACTAACATTGATCCCTATATGGATCAATGTTGATCTCTAAGATAGAAAAATAGAAAACTCGAGAGCTCATTTCAAAATTTTGTTGTCTCACTCACTTTGGGGATTCTAAGTAGACAAACCCCCTATAAAATTATAGCTCCTAAGCTATAAAAATGTAATTTTGAGCATGGTTAAATCTTTCACACTTTTCCTTTGGTATTTAAAATGAACTTAGTTATTTTTAATACCTTAGTTGTTTGTCAATTTTTTACAAGATTTTTTTAACCAATGCCAAGGGGCTCGAAACTTCAATACACACTTTATTTTGGTTCACTAAAATTAACTTTGACGTTTAGTTAGATGATCCTAAAATTTTTTCATTTTATGCTTAATTTTAGGGAACTCAAGTGACCAAAAACATATAATTTTTCTCAATCATTTTAGTCCAAAATCATGAAAATAACATCATTAAATCCCTCCTATGATTTGGGTAATCCAAACATGACCTTAAGGTATTTTCACTTATATTTATTTTTTATGCATTTTAGATTCTGAGTATAAGTTCATCACCTCCTCAAAGGTTATTTAGGGAAACATTGACCTAGGAAATCATCTCCTAGAATCATTTTAAACTCAATCCATGGTAGAGTTTATAAATTGAGTTTATGAATCATTGGGATGATAAGTTGAGAAGTTAAACTACTTATAATAGTGATTTTTGCCCTCAAAATGTATGATTAATTTAGACATCATAATACACTAAGAAATAAATGGATGTAGTGGTTACGAAAAGGACAAGATGTTTTCACAACAACTCAGTTGATGTGGATCCAATTAACATGATCATATATTATTTTAGCCACACTTGGTACCATATAGAAATATGTGAAAATTAAAATTCTGGAATAACCAAATTTATCATGAACATATTATTGATTTAGGGTAAGTAACCCAAAGTTCCATGTTATAATACAAACCCTTGAGAGAAGAGGGGGACTAAAAACCCTACTTTTTATACAATTTTACTTTTTGGATTAATAATTAAAATCCTCCCAAGAGTGATTATATTGATGGAATTTGATAGTATTATGAAACCTTATCAGTTTTAGGATTTAGGACATTACACTTAGGTGTTTATGTCATTTGTATCCTTTCTTGGATGATTTTTGAGTCTAAACTATTTATTTCTCATACAACATCAAAAAAGTGTTTTTTATGCATCATTCCTTTATTGATGAGGCATTATTCCACCCATTTGATGTCATACATTTGCCTTAGTATTTAAAAAATATTTTTTGTGTGTGTCACTTATTTGGAAATTGTGTCATTACACTACCCAACTCATTTTTAATCTTGTGCCTTTATTTATTGAAAAAACCATTGATCATATTATTAGAGTGTGATAATGTTGTTATATTACTCAAATCATTTTATAGACTTGTGTATCTTATGTCCAAATTATAAATTAGAAAACCAAGCCACATGTGCTTTTGGGGACATTTACCTAGTGACATTATAATATTCATTCTTGTCTAGCTTGCTTTTTTCTCAAAGAAAACTATTTTTCTACATTGGGTTTGAAATTAGCCTTGACAAGTTCAAATATAAGCATTGACTAATTTATGCCTATGCCTTATCTAATTTTGGCCTAGACATTAATATTTCTCTTTTAGGTTTTGCAACTTAGGTTAATTTTGTATTCAATTTGAAAAACTATGTTTTGTACCTAGATTTGGGGAAAATAGCCTATCTCCATATGCCTAGAGTTTCATGCCTTATGTCAGTTGACCAAGTTCATGTTTAAATCTTAATGTCTAGTTTATGCCAAAGTGTTTCAGATTTTTTAGATTAAATATCATACATTATTTTGTTTATAGTATATCTTTTGTTCCTTTTCAAAAACACCTAACACATGCCTTTTTCGAGCATAACTTTTGTGCCTTCTCTAAAAGACATATCAATTTTTTTCTTAGATTAGACTTTTTTGGAACACTTTATACCTAGAGTTTCAATTTCTAGTTTTTATTCATCAAATTGACCTTTTTGTGTAATAAATTTTATTTTAGACATTTGAAATTATACTATTTTGTAACAAGTTTTAGAATAGACCTTCTGAAGATATAACTCCACTTTTTGATTGAGTCAGACCAAGATTTAGCCATTTATCCTTTGGATATTGCTTTTATGAGTTTGTATAACTCTAATAATTTTTTTTTAAAAATAATCATTTATTTGAATATGTCTCTCTATACTCATATTGGAGCCATGTAAAATCTAGGATATGATAATGTGGTCACACAAGATGATTTTTTTCAAGACCCTTATGGTGATGACATATATTTTGATATAGATCCTTATCTACCTTAAAACACTCAATATAAGGAATAAATATAATATCCTTTAGCTCACTATTTGGTCAACATGCCTTCATATTTGAAGTAAGACCAAGAAAAATAATGTAGTACCTAGATAGTATACCATAAGTTTTAGACCAAATTCAAAAAAAAATGTACTACATTACAATGTCATCAACATACGATCCCTATTTTTTTATTGTCACTTGTTTTTAAACAAGGATGAAGTTTTAATCAAAGCCATAGAAGTAGGGGCTAAGTTTTCATTAGACTTTCCCTATGAAAATTTGATTAGTTTAGTTAGAGTGATTTTAAACATACCTTATAGTAAAACCATTGAAGATGCCTCTTATATGAAGATCCACATATGCTTATCATAGGAAAAGGCCTCATGGAGTATCAATTTATATAGATGTAGAAAACACACTATATTTATTTAAACATAGCACACAACTTCAATAACATGATCATGTTAAGTTCTACAATCATCGATCTATCTGCTTCAATAGTAGTATTAATCAAATTTATAGGCCAAGAAATTATGGGTATAGACCCATTAATGCAAAACACTTTAATTGGAAACATGTTCAATGCCCCAACTATCAAAGAAGTGTCTCCTACTTCTATGTAGACAAATATGTCAAACATAGTGGATGGCATGTAAGTGTTATCTAATATAGGCTAAAATAGTGTAATTGCACAAACAACTATAACACAAAAATTCCCATTAGTTAACACCATGAGTGGTTCACAATAGTATTGGGTAGGAACTTCTACCTCACAACCATAACTAGCTACCTCTAATACTTTATCATTTACTTCATCAATTACATAATCATAAGGATTCAATAGTGAAATGAAAACTAGTGCCTTACCTCAAAAAAACATGATGAATGTTACCCAACCACAATAGGTGATAACTAACATTCCAAAGAAACAAGCACAATTTAATATACCAATGAGGTAGAGGCAAAACATTTCACCACCTCAATAGGGGAAAATCAATGTTTTACTTTGTTAGGTAATGACAAGTACACCTCAATAATCATAGACCAATATGCCTTCACAAACATTGCCCAATAAACAATGTATGTTTATTGATCAATGACAAATGTAGAACCTTCAACAAGCATCTAGTTATCAACAAGGGTTTGTGAAACCAAGAGGTACCACTATCCCACAAGTGCCAATTAGATAAAAATTGCCTTTTATTCTAAACATTCCACAAATTCATTTATAGGGCTTTAGTGATGAGACCATAATATGAATCATTATATCTATAAAATAACATCCCTTTTATTATATAGGAAGTGAATCTAAATGTAATTTATGAACTTATGGTTTATTTAGAATAAAATAACAAGTAAATATCATGGTTATGTCTTTAGAATTCATTTTTATCTCTTTTTTAGATATTACTAATGATTATTTGGAATCATATGTCAATGAGTGCATACACAGTTCATACTAAGCTAAGAATGACTCAAATTATGAAAAGTAACTATTTAAGAATAATGTTAGAGTAGTGTTAGAGTCTTCTACAATGGATCCAACATTTTGGTCAAGTTATGGACTCCCACAAGCTTGATACAGACTCGCATAGGCCTTTTACATATTCCTACAAGCTTGTTACATACTCTCACAATAGTTATGAATTACATCAGAATAACTATGAATTATATCAAACCAACTATGGATTACATCAGACCATCTATGAATTACATCAAACCAGCCATGGATTACATCAAACTAGTTATAGATTTTAGTAAGTTTTCTATAGACTTCATTACACTACTACAAACTTCAATATAACTGATACATTCTTATTTTTAAAGTATTTCTAAATGTATTCTATTCATTGGTTGGTCTATTCCATCTATCAAAAATAATTCTTTCCATTTGGAGTCTTTATATATATATATATATATATATATATATATATATATATATATATATATATATATATATATATATAATTTCCATTTATGGATTGTATTCAAATATATATTCATGTAATTTCACTCTAATACATATCTCTATCCATATTTTATGGAGATTGAGATATAATAGAATATATAGGTTGCTACTCCTAAATAATGTGATGGTTGGAAGCATGAGATTATAAACTCAACCTCTCACACCCACACGAAATGAATCAATATAAACTTTTATTTATATTATTATAAGTAGTCTATTATGAAGATTGTGTTTTAAATAAATCCTCTTTTCATGAATGAGGTAGACACTCATAAAAAGGAAGATAGATCAATGTATTTTTATTTATTTGTTATATAATTATCATTTTGTTATAAATTATCATTTTATTTATTTGTTTTTATAAACATTTATTTTGTTATAGTTTGTTATGAAACTATAGGTATTTTATTTATTTTCCATTTGTTTTCAATTCAGCAGTTTACTTTTTGTAAGTGTGATTTAATCTATGCATATGTGGTTTAATTTCTGCAAGTGTGATTTTCAATTCTTAAAAGTGTGGAGTGTGATAGAAGGAACTATTTTCCAAAGATCTCTTTCTCTTATTGCATACAACATTTTGACACCAGCCCTAGAAGGACATTATTAAATGAAGGGAATTGATGACCCTCATCACTTGGTTCACAAGTTACCCCTATTTATCTAGGTTTGATTAATCAATAGCAAGTCCTTATTCAACTGCAATAGGTACAATACTTCACCGAAATCCATATCCTTCCATCTCAACCACAATTCCCCAAGAACTAGGACTATATACTAAGTCTGAACTAGAATAACACACCACAATATGTGCAATTCCAAAAATCATAGCCTAATCCAAAAATGTAGATTCCTAGTAAATTCCATAACCAAACGAACAATCCATAGCAAACCATGCCTCCACTATACCCTGATTAAAGTAATTTGCATTTGACCACCCAGCCTCTACCTTAGGCCAATGTCTCATCCATTTTTTATTGGAACACAAATATATACTGAGAGGGGGTTGAATTTGTATATTGATTAAATTATTCCTTTTCTAAATATTTTAGTGCAAATTAAAACTATATGCAAAGATCACATCTACACAAATATACACAAAAATAGATAAACCATGGAAAACCCAATATGACAAAAACCACCATGAGAATAGATACGATAATATACCATTCTAATCCAACCTCATAATAAATAATGTCAATGGTTAATAATATTTAATGGAACTAACCCTAAGGAGACACTAATCCCTTAATTTAAGATCACCTACTCTAGGGATGCACCCACACCTGAACTAAGCACCAACTTAGTTCATCTGATGTTAACTACCTATAAGATTCTACTAAAGAGCTGCAACTCTGGATTAAAATATAGATTAATAAAATAATCTAACTATATATTCTCTGTTATAGGTCTGGTCTATAACTATTCATGCTCTACACTTCATCTCTTTTCTCTTCCTTCCCTTCTTTCTCTTCCCCTCTATCTTTTTGTCTCTATATTTCTCTATTTAACACAATTCAATAACTCTATTATCTTTATCTTATATCCTAGATGTCATATATATAATAATTTGATATAGGATTTCATATATTCTCTATGTTCACACTTGTTTTCTAACACATCACCCTCAATTGTATTGGACTTTAGCTCCTATTTTTAACTATTAATTTCCCACATATTGAACTCATGCTCCATCACCATTATTATTTATCTCATTACTATATTTATCATATATTAGGCTCTGATATTTATGCACATGTCATATTATATAAATTTGGTCAATTACAGTGATCAATTTCATTATCTATATCATAATTTATGGCTTAACTACATGTTCCAATGCTTAAGCCATAAATTAAAAATACATCTTTTTACCAAGATCAAGTGATCCTCATTTAATCTACTCAAATTTAAATTCATCTATTTGATCAAGTTCTAACATGTTTAAGCACTATGTACAATAATTGTACAATTCTAGACTTTAAATTTTCAAATTAAAAATGCATCCATTGATATTTCCAATCTAAGCTCCCATGTGCTATAATATATTCATAGTTTCACTAACTTTATCTCTATCTAATGTTAAACATCAAGCTCCTAGTCTCATCTCACTACTTATTGAGCCTTTGGAATGAATATACTTCATCAATATCATAAAACAAGCTCAGTCTTTAACTCACCACTGTCTCATTAAATGTTGATCACTTGATCCCATTGAGTCCACTCATTCTGTTACATCTTCATTTCATGATCATCCACTCATCATTTGATCTTCTAACAAGCTTTATATTTATCTTTGTCGATCTCTTGATAATGTGACACTTGGAATTAACACATGCCTTCTACACATTGCTATCAATTCTTAATATTGAGACACTTGTCATCCTCAAATTTCTCATTGACTATTTGACTTTGAACCATACTATAGATTTACTATTCAATATCTATGATTGTGACACTTATCCCTAACATGTTCACTTGTAGGTAAATTTGACACATTTACTTCACTACACAAGATTAGATCTTTAACATATAACTAAGTGATCATAGTTAGATCTTTTAACAAGCTCTAAATTTACCTTGTGTAGATTTGACTAAGTATGGGCACCATCTCAATATGCTTGGAAGGCTAACTTTGCACCTTTATATTTTTTGCTTCGCTCATTCACCTATTCTAAAAATTGAACCATATAAACTAGGCATGATAATAAACAAACCCATATACTCATTTTTTTCTAAATTCTTCCCACGTATGAGATATAATGCCATTAATTTGTTCACTTAGTTTCTTCTGCCATAGATCTAACTATACTTAGAACTTTTTGGAAGGCCAATATTATTTTTTCATAACTTTTGATGTGTTTCATTGAATGACATATAATTTAGCACATAATATCCTATCAAATATGCGTTTCCATCCATATTTTTATCTAATCTATAAAATTCATATGTGCAAGATATGAAATTATAAACATGCCTACTCAGCTTTATTTTACCATTTACAAATTTGACTATGTGTGGGAAAACATTGTCAAAATCCATATGAGCCCAACTTTGATCATACATATCTTTCGCTGTAATACATTGCTTGGATTGAGTTTCCATGCATAAAAATTAGGAATAAAAATGGACAAACCCATGTGATCATTTTATACTAACACCTCCATGTGTATAAATTTTTACCTTATCAACATGCTTACTTAGATCTGCTTGAACCCTTTTACAAATTTGGATAAGCATAGAAACTTAGTGAATTATATTTGAGTAGCCAACTTTGCATCCTCATATATTTAACCATGTTGAATTTCATGATTTCAAATATGGTACATAATAACTAGGGACTAACGTAATCACAACCATATGACCAACTACCCCAGACTCATCCACATGTGCCAATGGTGACATCAGCAAATTGCCTATTTAGATTTTCCTTTATAGACCCAAAATGTTTAGATGATCAATATGAATAACCATATGAATTCCACTCATGCACATAAGCACTCTAATCATCCTTAACCTCTGATATGATTCCTTGCTCATCCTCAAATCACCATACTCAACCCTAAACATCAATGACATCCATAATACCAATAATCTCCCTTTTTATGTAAATGACAATAATGTTACCAACAATATTCCCCTTTGTCATTGATGGAAAAATAAATGCTCTGATTTTGTATTGGCTTTTGATGAGTATGAACTAAAGTTTTTCATACCAAACTTTCTCCCCCTTAGGAAATTACACATTTTCTTAAAATCAACTTGGATACATGTTATAATAATATTTATCATTTTCACTTTTTCTCCCCCTTTGACATCAATGGTAGAAGGAATCTTTCTAAATATTTATCCAAATGTTTCTCCCCCTTTATCAGATAAAGGAGTTTGTCCAAGAATTTGCAACCATCAACTCAATAGAAATTTGTAAAAGTATACATACCTATGTTTCCTTTTATCTCATCTTCAAGGGTTTAATTCTTTTTGTATGATCCTCCCCTAGTCCCATGACCCATCACTAGGATATAGTGATGTGATGTAGGAGCCACCACTCTCAAATTCTATCTCAAATACTTAAATTACTCATGGTAAGAGGTTTGGTGAATATGTTTGCAATTTGATCTTGAGTTGGGACATAATCCATTGTGACCTCTTGATCCACAATTATTTCTCTTAAGAAGTGATACTTGATTGATATGTGCTTGGTTATGGAGTGTATCACTAGATTATTTGATATATTAATAGCATTTTAAATATCACAAAGAATAGAGATAGGTGATTTTTAGTCTACCTTTTTATCTTTTAGTGTTTACTTCATCCACAATACATGAGTGCAACATGCCACTACTTCTACATACTTTGTTTATACTATGGAAAGAGTAAATGACTCTTGATTTTTGCTCATCCGCAAAATAAGTATGTTTCCAAGGAAAAATGTACCACCACTAGTAATTCTTCTATCATCCACACTTCCTACCCAATCAACATCTATATATGTTGTCAATGTGAAATATACACTTTTAAGATACCATAGGCCATAGTTACTTATGATTTTGAAATAGCTAAAGATTCTTTTTTCTATGTTGACTTGTGACTCTTTAGGATCAACATGAAATCTTATAACCATACATAGTACATACATGATATCATATCATGATGTAATTAGGTATAACAAGCTACTTATCATTTATTTGTATATATTTTGATTTCCATCAAGGGACTCATCCTATTTAGTAATCTTACATCTAGTCGTCATGGGAGTACTAACTAGTTTTCTCTCTACTATTTCAAACTTCTTGAGCATTTCCTTTGCATAATTGGTTTGGGATATAAGTATCCCTTCATTAGTTTGTGCTATTTATTGACCAAGGTAGAAATAAAGTTCTTCAAACATAGACATCTCAAACTCACTTGTGTATCAAATTGTTTTCACATTATGTTCTTTCTACCACCAAATATGATGTCATCTACATAAATAACAACAATAAACATATTCTCACCTTCTGACTTGAAGTATATATTATTATCTACACATCCTTTGTTGAATCTTTATTTTTGTAGGTATTGTTCTAACCTTGAATACCATGCTCTAGGTGCCTATTTGAGATCATACATAGCTTTGTTCAGCCTACACACATAATCTTTTTCCTTTGATAGCTAAAAGCCCTCAAGTTGTTCTATGTAGACCTCATATTATAGGTTCCCATTCAAGAAAGTAAACTTAACATCCATTTGATAGACTTTGAACTTCTTCTAAACAGATAATGCTAGAAACATTATTATAGCTTCCAACCTAGCAACTGGAGCAAATATATCCTCAAAATATATGACTTCAACTTGTGAATATACTTTATACACCAGTATTTATTTATTTATTATAACATCTCCATCCTCATTGAGCTTCTTTCTAAATACCCACTTTATACCTATCACATTCTTGTTTGAAGGTCTTAGAGCTAATTTCCAAGTTTTGTTCTTTTCAATTTAGCTCAATTCTTTTCAATTTGGCTCAGTTTTGTTTTGTTATTTACCCAATTCTCATCCTTGTTGGATTCAAAATATCTCTTAGGCTCAATTGTAGACATTATAGTAAAACTTAATTACTCCTTATTTTATGAAACTCTTTTCCTTATCTAAACTCCTTCATTCTTATTGCCAATGATCTGCTCTATAGGATGATCCTTTTAAACAAATCTTGAAGGTGCCTTTTTATTTAATTTATCATGCTCTTCATTAGCTTCTTCTTCTTCAAAATCTAACTCTTTAATAGAGATTTCTATATAAGGTTTAACTTGTTATAAGCCTTATTAAACCTTAACATTGATGATCTATACATTATTATGTAGCATTTTATTATAACATATGTAGGATTTGTTTTGGGTGAAATAACAAAGAATGATTTCTTCATCACATATTTTCTCAAATCTTTTGAATTTGTCCTCATTTTTCTTGATGTAGCATTTGATTCCAAACAATCTAAAGTACTTAATAGAGGTAGGTTTTCCATACCATAGTTCATAGGGATTATTTTCAATATTCACCCTTAGTTTAACTTTGTCCAAGATTTATACTTGTTTTATTATTCTTAGAAAAATATAATTTGATATGGTAAAATATAACTTTTGTTAAATTAATTACATAGGATAAGGAAATAACTTATCTAGAAAACTAGGCTAAGATGACTATTGTAGAAGTTGAAAACTATTATGTGGGGATAGGAATATGTCTAAAAACTAAATCTAGATTTCATTTCGTGAAAGGATAAGAGCACTAAAAATAAGACACCTTGATGTCCGATGTTATAGTCTAGTTCTTGCCACTATTTTCCAAATTGGTCACAAAGATCTGAGTTTTCTAAATTTTGCTTGCTATCCCTGTATTAGTCCACATGTGAAATTTTTTATCTTGACTATCGATAGAGTTATTTATAGAGATATTTTTACCCTAGGTTCATCTACACAAACAAAATAATAAATACATCAAAATCCAAAAAAGGGGAAAATTAGGTTAGGGGAAGTATGATCACATGATCTAGAACCCTCTTTTTCCTTATCACTACTTACATTAGCCCTCAAGCTAAGGTTTCAGATAAAATGTAGTTATCCCTTAGGGAATGTACATAATCAACATGCATGATAGATGCAGGAATGACTTTCACCTAGTCCTTTCCTTGATCAAGCATGCAAGTCTATGTGTGATGTAAAATACTGAGCTATACTATTAACTAATTTTTAATTATGTAATATACCAACGTAGTAAGTGTTAGATATAAAATACATTATGTAGTTCTTTATATAAGAGACTTTTTATTTAAAATTTAGGAGATTTATTTACATTTTTTTGACATTAAAAAGATCAACAAAACTTAAGGATGAAGTTAAAGAGGGGTTAGGACTCATTAAATGAAGAAAACTATAAAATAAGACTCAATATATAGTTGGACATGAGCACTAAAAATGAGACACCCTAGGGTCCAGTGCTATAGTCCAACCCTAACACTCATATCCTATAGGATCGAGACGTAGAGGGATGAAATAAGAATGGAAAATAGGGTCTAGCTAAGATAGAATTAGGTATCAAAATTTTATGGATGATTTGAAATCAATAAAAAAGTTACTCAAGCATGAAATAAGACCATGACAAGTAAAAATAAGACATGGTTAAATGTGAACAAGCCTCATATTGTCTAGTTGGAGTCTTATGTGAAAATACTATGAAAATATATGATATGTATGGTTGCTTAAATAATTTAGGGTTTATAGATTTTCCCCCCTTTTATTATAGTGATATAATGAAATGAAGTACTATAGTAAAATAAATAAGAAAGGAATGTGTACCTAAACCTACTTGCATGGAGATGGATGTATTGTAAAGGTTCTAAATAACATCCTAGCTAGGGAAGTGGATGGAAAACAAAATAAAACCTACAGAAAAAAGGAATCCATAAAATGGATGCCCCATATAATGAATCTAAAATTAGAATACATGTAATCTTAAATGAGGGAAATGCTTGCCCCTGTGTTGAATTTAACTAGAATGAGAAATGCTGGGAGGCCCAAAACTAATGTCTACCCTCTATCCCATATAAAATCATGTAATCTATAATGTGTTTATATAATATATATATTATGAAGATCAACATTTATCATGACCCCTCTCTAAATATCTGAACTAGAATAGAGAAATACTCAAAGGCCCAAAAACAATGTCTATCCTCTATCACACACAAAATCATGAAATCTAGGTTCGGGTAATATAAGGGACCAACTAGATTAGATGACTATGTGGTCCAACTTGGTGATAATTTGGGTATAGATGGGTGTAATATAGAACTCTAATCAATGTGTAAGAAGATAATGACATGTTTTACCATTTCATCTATATAATCTTGGATGATGAAGAATATGAACATCTGTGCCATGCCCCTAAATCTAATATGTGAGTGATGCATATGTATAATCTAGTAATATTTATAACCACATGTGATATGAAATATAATGGCATGTCCCATGTGCAAAATTAGAAATCAAGACACTTTGCTCTGCACTATGCCCATAATCTGTTATTTGGTCCTATAACTATGTCATGTTGTATGAAGTTATATGTACAAGACATGTAGTAATGTACACGCCCCCAAATATGGTATCTAAATATAAATCTATATCAAATTCATTATGAATCTATATAATCTAAACCACATATAAATAGTCTATGTACTTATAAGCTAAAATCACTATGGATCCATATGATCTAAACCACTATATCTAAATAATTTATGTATCTATAAATTAAAGTCACTATGGATCCATATTTTATAAACCACTATATCTGAATAATCTATGTATTTGTAAACTAAAATTATATCCCCTTGAATGTCTTGAGTGAAGATAAATGACCCATATGATCTAAATCACTATTTTATTTTGATCGACTTGAGCTAAATCTGATAATCTAGATGTTGGAGGTGTAAGTAACATGGTGTATACATCTATGAGAGTGAATAATCATGTTGGGTAAGTGTAGGAATATGAATAGTAGGAATGATGGCTCCCTTTTAAGGAGAGGGACAAAAATTTTGATAGGAGGTCGAGCCATATGTGATGACTAGTGGCATTGGAATAGATGTAAGTTTTGTGTATGTTGAATTGATTGAGAAGTTGTTTGACTGATTAGACTGAGTTATTGAAAGTAAAATTACTTTTTGATTGATGATGATCAAGATATGTATCTGAATATAAAGTAAGTATAGAGATGTCTGTACCATAGTAGGAAAATGAAGTAGTAAGAAAGAGAAGCTCATGTGATTTCAAAGGTATCATTATAGTGATTCTATTGAAAGAAATAGTTTGAAAAATGGATTTATAGGGTTTAAGCTATAGGTAAAATGGTATTTTTCTTTAGATGAAAAAATTGTTTGATATTGGAAAATTGGATTGATTCTTGATTCATTTACACATTGACTAGTTTGTGATTTCAAGCTCTAGAGTGAGAGATATGCCAAGGAGATGAGCACCTATCATAACCCATTTTGAGAAGTTGTTAGCCCAGATTAAGGTTAGTGGTGATGTTACCCTGGTTAGTAGCTAAAATGTGTGATTTTTGCCTATTTGGAAGCTTATTTTTTATGTTTTTTAGTTATTTAAAGTGTAGTAGAAAAATTTTAACAAGTTCCAACACTCCTATCCAAGAGTCAGTGCTCTTATCCAAGGTTCAACATTATTGTCTAGGTTCCATCACTCCTATCCATTGTTGGTGTTCCTTTTACAATTTTGTTATCCAATAGGCTTGATTTTTTGAGATTTTGATTTATTACCTATTATTGTATGGCTTGGTTATTTACTTAGCATGGTTGAAGGATATAAATTCTATTTTCTAGTTTTTTACAAGGCAAGGTATAGATAAGGGGGTTTTGAAGAGTTTAGGTGATGGAGATATTGAAGATATTATGATTGTCTACTGATAAGGGAGTTATCATGGATAGTGTAGGGTTGGGTCATGTTTGTGACCTAGGCATAGTAAAGTGGGATAGGTATATTATTACAACCTTATGTGAGAGGTGTAATGTAGATACATGTACTTTCTAGCTTCCTATAAGGGAAATTATTAATACTCTAGAGGATGTGTATCATATTTTTCATTTTCCAGTTAGTAGATGGTGGGTGAAATTATAGGATGACATGGGTGTTGATGTTATTTATTTTTCATCCTTGTATTTTTCTAGTGTACCTTTAGGTATACATCTAAGAGGTATTGATAGTGATGTGTTTCTATTAGTTATAGTATAATCTAGTGTTTTACATCTTAAAAAGTGGTTGGTTGTGTTATTGTCTTCATTTTTTACTATGGATAGGAGTGGAGTGTTGATTACATATAAGATACATAGGATTTTTCATAGTGTTGAGGTGTATAGGACTATGTTCTCATGGGGTGGGACTATGGTTGCCCAACTATATAGGGATCTATATAGGTTTACATAGGATCCAGTTAGTGGTGGATTGATTGCAGTGACGTTATTGCATTATTGGGCTTATGATCACATAGTGGTTGTGTGGTTGATATGAATATTGAGGGAGAGGTGGGCACCTCCAAAACCATTTAGGGAGTAGTGGATGAGTAAGCCAGCTATCTAATCTCCTAGGATGGATCATTATATATGGGTATTAGATAGACTTGTATGTGGTAATATTATATAGAGGCCATAGAGAGGATTTTTTGGGTAGGTTGAGGATAGAGTGTAGTTGTAGTATATGAGGGTTAATTTTAATACATGACCACTGGATTGCAGTGTACAAGCACTTTTAGTATGAGCACATAACTAGACATTTTAGGGTTCCACAAGATGTGCCCCTAGTAACGTGGGTGTGGGTGAGGAGTGTACAAGCACCAGTGAGGGTAGGAGCTCATGCAAGGCCTACTAAGGTTGAGTTAACACTAATAACTTTGGATATATGAGACATGGATATATATATTCCATATGTAGATGATGTTGGATGTTTAGAGGCATATAACACATGGTGGGCTAGGCATTGATGGGATCCATTATATCCTATTGATGGAAGGGATGCTATTGAATATGAGGATCCTATACTGATCTAGATGATGGGAGGTAAGTAGAAGTTTTATTTGAATTGCATATAAGTTTGTGATTTATTTTTATTTGAAAGTATATATCTAATGTAGTGTTGTACTTTTTGTGTAGGTCAAGTGGTTGGTGTGTAGTATGAAGCACAAGCTAGGGCAAGAAGTGGATATGATAGGTTATGGAAGACCATTATTAATTTGAAACTCTAAGATCTCACATGATGAGTTCTTGATGATGTGATGGAGGAGGGTTTGATAAAGTGAGTGATAGTGATATCAGGTATTTATGATCATTTTTTTATAGAGATACTATAGCTACAATTGCTTATGTTAAGGTAGTGGGAGAGAGATGAGCTAAGGACTAAGCTATATAGGCATAAGATGACTCCACTAAATTATGGTTCTATTAGTATTAGGATCATAGATGAGTATATAGATCTTTAGCGGTGATATGCAAACTTACATGAGGAGCATGGTCGACTAATAGATTTAGAGAGTCATCATAAGAGGCATTCAAGAGCTAGAGGAGGTGTAGGGTCATCGAGTATTAGATTAGATTATGGGACTAGTACTAGTGGGAAGAGTGAGGGCATGATGCCCATTCATGATTTATTATACCTTGATATGATTTATATGTTCTAAAAACATTATTATATATATTACTACTATTTTGATTTTTACTCATGCATATTATGTTATGGGATTTGAATTATGTTTTTATATTTGTTGCAAATTGCTAATTAGAAATAATTGATTTGGTATTGATTTTGAGATTGTATATGTTTGGTAAGGTGGCATATTAGAATGTGAATTTATCGTTCATGATATGTTCAAGTGTGATGTCAGGTTTGATTTGTAATCATATGTGAGAAAAAAAATACTTTTTTTAATAATTTATAAATTATTTTGGTAAAGTGAACTAGTTTAAGATTGGTAATATTGGATATCAGTAAGATTAAGAGTTGGATAATTTGTTTTGGCTAGGGATGGATATTTAGAATTAGTAATATTAGTTTTTAGTAGAAGGGGATGTAAGAGAGTGTTCTATTACTTACTTTCCTGAGAGTGGCTCAAGAATACAAAGGTTGGTCCTTTGGCTCCATTTTTGGTTATGAAGTGAAGTTATATGATCATGATTATGTTAATCAATGTTTGGAATATGTGTCCAATCCCTCTAAGTAGGTGGCTCAAGAATATAAAGGTTGGCCCTTTGGATCCATTGTTGCCTCATGAAGTGAAGCTATAAATTATTGTTAGTATGAATGTGTGTCATATCACTCTATGTTGTATCACTATCTAAACTCTGATGGCCAACCAAACAAGTTCCCATACTACTCATGTTGCATAGGAACATACACTATATCTAATACTATCTATTGTACACTAGCTATAGTTATGCATGGAGTCTCTACCAAATGTAACTTTACTAGATGTGGAACTGAAGCTATGTGCTATAGAGAAGGCTCATCTATCCATAATCATAGTGGATTATTACATGAAATAGTAACCTATGGCCTTTATTGAGGTGTATATGACTGATTGATAGATTGAGATAGAGTTGAAACCTATGATGATGGCTTGTCTAATCTCAATCATAACGGGTTGATATGTGAGATAAGACCTTAAAAACTCAACTATAGTGAATATCTCTTTGGTAAAATAATCTATGATGTGGGTTCATCTAATATTAACTATAATAGGGTGCTACATGAGATAAAACCCAAAAAACTTGATCGTAGTGAATATCTCTCTAGAGAAGTACTCTATTATGGTGCCTATGACTATGTTGGATATTTATATGGAACTTCAATATGCAATCCTCTAACTATAGTACTATATGTAGGTTGTTCTCATTTTAGTAGTTTCCAAATCTTATAAATATATGGAATAGGAGATATCCTATGAGACTCTATCCTAGAAGCTGCATTACTCTCATGCTGAGTAATCGATGATTCTAGTGAAGGAATGCCCTTGGATGACTCAACCATGGAGGAATGAGGTATAAGAATCCATGATAGAGGATATATTGGTGCCTCCTATGTGAATGTTATGATGTCATTATCAACACATCTATTAATGCAATCCCTAAGTCCATAATAATTATTATCTCTATGTCCATGCATATAATGATAGTTACAAAAGGGTCGATGTGGTTGTTTATGTAAGAGATTTGGATATCATCAATGAGTAAAAGGTAATGTGATTAACCTCCTATTTAGTAGTGATGATAATATGACACATGGGCTATCCCACTTTGAATCAAACTATAATGCTACCTTGCTATTGCTATCTATAGTGTATATTGTAGGTTGTGCTCTAGAAACTAGATCTATATTATTAATTGGTAGATTTTATGGTTGAGGTATCCTATCTTCTTTATGACATGGTGGATTTTATGTGTTAATATCTATAGATGGAGATACTATTGTGAAATCTAGTGTGATGCAATCAACTGAATTTTCCTCAATCAATCCCAATTTCTTTTCCAAGGATATAACTATATACCATAATTGCCTAAAAGAGGACTCTATCTGATATAATAGATGCCTGAGGAGAGGTTGATGAAGCCCCTTAATAAAGATATGTTGAATCTATAAATTTTATGGTTTATAGATCATTCTTACCATGTGATCCTTGAATCATAACATATAATCACTAACTGGCTTTAAAGTATTATAATGCAATATGGCAAGTTTCTAATATGTAACACAAGGGCCCATGTTTTCTATTTAATATGTGAGAAATTCCTCCTCTAATTAATCATATGTGTATAAGGATCCAATGGGAAGTAAATGAAATAACCAATTATATGATTCCCCCACTAATGTCTATAGGAACAACTTGAGTAAAATCAAAGGACTCGCATGATATGACAAAGCCTTTCAAAAGGATTAAAGGTTTATGAATGGATCTCCAGTTCCATCAAAATGAGGTAATGATGATATCTATAAATGATTAGGCAATGAATCATTTATGAATGTATTTGAAAGAGGTTACCATGTAAATAATTAGTATCCACCAAGATTTATAATCATTATTTTCCAAGGTAAGGAGATGTACTTGGTGTTGTAATTCACCTAATGCATGCATCAAATAAATAATATCCTAAGATGGTATATTACCATCTTGAAGTGGCTCATTTAATCATTGAATTTGATCATTAATATTAGCCATGGGAATGTTACATTTTACAATTCGATTATAGAGAGGGGGTGTGCTCACTTGAACCTTTGGAGGAATGGTAATTTGGACCTTAGTAGAGACATGTGGGATACCATTCTCTTTAGGTGAAGAGTGACAAATAGGTGATACTATAGTAGGGGATGGATTGGTAGATTCATTGGTATCTTTATTTTTTAGTGAATCACATTCTAGTTGAGTATAAGATGTGATGTTATCATTAACATGTGCATTATTTGAAATAAAATCATGCATAGAAGTAGAAACAACATTTGGTAGTGAATTTTATTTATGAGGAAGAGTGAGAGAAGAGTTAGAAACATGAGATGCATTTTATTCTTCACTATGTACATAATAATAATCATTATCATAGATTAAATATTGTTAATAGTCACTCTCATTTTCATATTCATTTGCATGTTCACTATCATATTCATTATCACTTCCATTGTCATTAGGGAGAGGTGTAAGAGAAGAATTAAACTATTTTATAATATATAGTAAATTATCACGTGAATTTGGAATATTATGTGATTTTGTGTTACACATGGATGGAATGCACGCATTATTTTCATTTTTACTATGAAAATTAAGAGGAAGAGAGTTATCATTTTGGCATTATTTTTATAAAGTAGAGTTGAGAGCATGAGAAGCATCATGTGAAATATGCATTGGTATTTTTATTTTATTGTGTTTATATTTTTGTATTTTTAATATAGAAGTATCAAGAGAGATAGAGAGAGATTAGGTTCACATGGAATCAAATTATCACCAACAAGAGGTACACTTAGAAGTGCATGCCTAATTTGTTCATTTGGTGAATTGTGCATAGGAGAATGAGCTGAAAAGTATCTTTCCCATTTATCAAAATTATTTCTTTTAGAAGAAGGAATAAAAGAGATAGGTTTGAGAGAAGAATATGCATCTAATTTTTCTTCACAATCACTTTCACATGTATCATCATAGTCTTCATTAAAAAAATAATAATTATCTTCATTGTAAATGAAATCATTTTCCACATTTTTAACAAATGTGTAATTTTGCAAATTTGTCCATTCATTATCATAATTATGATAAAATTTTAGAAATTAATCTATGGAATGAGAGGAAATAAGTGACTTAGTGGCCATTTTATTTCTTTCACCAAAGAGAATATGTAAAAGTAATATTAAGAAAATGAATGCAATAATAACTACTAAAATAGAGATTTTGAAAATGTTTTTGGCACTCTAAACAGTTTGCAAAAATTCCAAAATATTTTTCTATAAATTACAAGGAAGGATTGGGGTTTGAGGACCTAGTTTGGAAATATAGGGTTTTGGATTAGGGTTTTAGAATTTTTGAAAATTATTGCAATAATTTAAATTCTAAAACAATATTTGAATTGAATTAATGCACAAAAATTTATACAAAAATAAGAAATTTGAAATTAATTTTTTAGACATAATAACTACTAATATTGATATTTTGAAAATATTTTTGACACTCCAAACAATTTTCAAAAATTCCAAAACATTTTTCTAAAAATTGTAAGGGAGGGAGGCTTAGGGTTTGAGGACCTAGTTTGGAAATCTAGGGGTTTTAGTTAGGTTTTTAGAATTTTTGAAAATTATTGAAATAATTTAAATTATAAAATAATATTTGAATATAATTAATTCAAAAAAAATTATAAAAAAATGAAAAATTTGAAATTAAGGTTTTAAACAAAAATATGAAGGAAAAACCCTAAGGTTACATAGGGTTTTAGAGTTGTTCGAAGTAAGTCAGGTTCACCAAATGTTTCATTAATTTTAGGAAACTAAGGTCTAATTCCTAAATAATAAAGGGTCTAGAATTAGTAGAAAAATATAATTTAATATGGTAAAATATATATTTTGTCAAATTAATTACATAGGAGAAGGAAATATCTTATCTAGAAAAATAGGTTGGGATGACTGTCGTAGAAGCTAAAAACTATTTTGAAAGGATAAGAAGATGTTTAAAACATGAATTTGGATTTTTTTCAATGAAAGGATAGAATTACCAAAAATAGGACACCCTATTTTCTAGTGCTATAGTCTATTTTTTGTTACTATTATCCAAACTAGTCATAAAGATATGAGTTTTTTAGCTTTTGTTCACTATCCATGTATTAATCTACATATAAAATTTTATATCTTGACTATTGACAAATATCATTGTAGATCTATTTTTAATCTCTAAAACCCTAGGTTTATTTACACAAAAAACAACAAATACATAAAAATAAAAAAGGGGGAAAACTAGGTTAGGAGACGTATGATCGCACGATCAAGAACCCGTATTATCTTGATCATTGCCTACATTAACCCTCAAGCTAGGGTCTTAGATAAAATGTTCTTATCCCTTAGGGAACATGTATAACCAACACATACAATAGATTTAAGAATGATTTTTGCCTAGGCCTTTCCTTGATCAAGCATGCAAGTCTATATGTGATGTAGAATGTTGAGCTATACTATTGACTAATTTTTAATTATGTATTGTGCTAAAGTAGTAAGTGATTGATATAAAATGCTTAGTGTAGTCCTTTATGTAGGAAACTCTTTACTTTGAATTTGGGATCCTTATTCACATTTGACTAAAATTATAAAGACCAAAAAAACATAAGGATAAAACTAAGGAGGTGTTAGGACTCATTAAGTGAAGGAAACTAACTATTGGGACTCAAAATATAGTTAGACATGAGTGTTAGAAATGGGACATCCTAGGGTCATATACCATAGTCCAATCCCAATGCTCTTATCCTACAAGCTCAAGACATGAGGGGATAAAATAAGCATTGAAAATGGGGTCTAGTTAAGATAGAATTAGGTCTCAAATGTCTATGGATGATTGGGACTCAATAAAAAGGAAACTGAAGCATGCAACCAGACCATGACAAGTAAAATGAAAAGACGTGGCTAAATGTGAAAAATTCTCACATTCTCCAATTGGAGTTTCCTACAAAAGGACTATGAAAATACATGTTATTTTTTGTTGCTTGAAAAATTTGGGGTTTATATAATACTATTGTTTAGACTGCTTCTCTCTAGTATCAATAAGGTAACTTGGCCTCTTTTAGCATTTTTTCAGCCATCTCCTTGACTGTCCTATTCTTTCTTTCAACAAATCCATTATGTTGTCAAGTACTTGCTATAGAATAATGTCTTTTCATTCCATGCTTCTCAAAATAATCTATGAATTAATTTGAGGTGGATTCTCCACCTTTATTATATCTTAAGCATTTTATTTTTCATCTAATTTCATTCTCCACCACGGCCCTAAATATCTTGAATCTCTCTAATTCCTATGACTTATTCTTTAAAAAGGTTACCCATGTAATTATATAATAATCATATATAAATAACATGAATTATCTCTCTCCTTTAGATCCTCTTATCTTAGTAAGACCATAAATATCAGTATGAACTAATTATAAAGGTTTTGTAGTTTCATACTCCTTTTTTTTAAATCTATCCCTTGTTTAATTTCCTAGTTTACATTCCTTGTAAGTAGTGTCTACAAGTTTGGTTATCTTAGGCATGTGTCTAACAAACTTATTTGAGATCGATTTTACTAGGTTATCAAAGTTGACATGACCCATTATTCTATGTCATAACCAACTCTCATCAATCTTTCCTATCAAGAAGCTATTACCAATCACTTCAACAAGATTATAGATATTGCTTTCAATTTTTTTCCATTCTATAACTAGTATTCTATATCTTCTTAACTTTTAGCCTTCTAGATTAAATGTGACCTTATATAGATTGTCACATATTTGGTTGACACTTAATGGACATAATGTGTAGGAAGTTTTCCATCTATGTTCAAGGTTCCTTTACCTTTAATCTTTATTGCAATGTTGTCTCCCAAGTTGATAGATCCTTCCTTACATTTGTTCAATTTGATGAACTTACTCTTGTCACCAATCGTATGTTTTGAGAAATCATTGTCTATTACCCACAAATTTTATTTTTTGGCATGGAGTGACATTTGAGAAATCATAGATTGGTCTTTCACTTTCCACACATCCTTGGGTTTGTTATTCAGCTTCTTTTTCTCCTTTTTAAAGACTTGTGAACCTTTGTTCACATTGGGAGGCATGTCTTTCTTTTTACTTTGTGTTTTTGGTCTTACAAAGTTTATCTTACATTGTTTAGCTATGTGACCAAAACTATTATGATTATAACATATTACTTTTGTATCTAATAAAGGATCAAATGAATTTCTACTTAAAAATTTTGTTCTCCTTTTAGGTACAACTCTAAAATCAATAACTCTACGACCAAAAAAATTATAGGTATAATAATAACCATAGAAATATGAAGAATACCTAGTCATATCATTTCTTTGTGCAGTATGAGGAACTCTTCTAAACTCTAGATTCTTTAAGTATCTCACTTTTGTGTATCCATCTACATCATATACCTTTATATTCTTGTTTTCCTTAGGCTTCTTCACATCAATTGTGCTTATGTTTGTCTTTGTATCCTTGCAATATTTTTCTTTCTTTGCTCCTGATTCTCCTTCTACTTTGAAGTTGTCATATAGGTTAGTAGATGTACTAGTTATGGAGATTTTCCCTTTTTCATAACCAATACTAGATCTCTCTTTTGAAGGATTTTAAGAGTTGATCAAATCATCAAGAATGTTTGATCCTCCTTTTAGCTTCAAACATTTGCCTATTTGATCTTTATCTTTCTCAAGCTCTTTTCATAAAGCCATTATCTCTTCTTCTAGCTTCATACACTCATCAGATTTAGATTGTAATTCAAGTTTTACTACATTTTATAATTTTTTAGGCTCTTCAACTTGTGAATTTAGGATAACCACCATCTGATCATATTTTTCAATACTTTTGGACATTTTATCAATCTCCTTTTATGTAAGCTTCTTCTATTTTTATTTATCTTTTCTTAGCTTGTCTATTTATTCTAGAGCATAAATGAGTTCACATTCTAAATCCATTAGTCCTTATTCTTACTATGAGTCTTAAACTTCTTGATCTATAGAAGCCAATCCTATTGTCATGAATAGGACTTCCTTTTCCTCAACCACAAAATCACAATCATGATAATCATCAAAACTATCATTATCATCTATTGAATCACTACCTTTTTTGTGTATAGGCTTTTCTTGTTTTTGATGTTCTTCTTCTTAGAATAGTGAGGCTTCAAATTTTTACTATTCTCTCCTTACTCAAAGTTATCCTTCTTGTTATAATGTAATTTATTAGAAAATTGTCCTACTTTACCATAGTTAAATAATTTCAAGGGTAACTTACCTTTGTGCTTTTTATCCCCTCTTCTTAATCTTATGGAAAAGTTGGATTATTATTCATTAGTCTCCTTAGATATACATGTAGGTGCTTCTACCTTCACTAGTTTAGATGCTTTGAATGAAACTTCTCTCTTGAAGGTAATTATTTCTCCAATTCTCATCTCATAGGCTATGAATTTTCCATGCACCTTATCAATAATGAGTTTATCTTGATCTCTTAATTCCTCTATTACAATTTTTTTTGAGTCATACCTTGATGGTAGAGATCTTAGGACCTTCATAACAATGACTAGATTAATCGTATCTTCTCCAAAACCTATGATTGTATTGAGTATTTCATCTACTCTAAGGAGGTAGTCTAAAATTTTCTATTCTTAATTCATTTTAAATCATTCAAACTTGCCTTTGAACATTTGTACCTTAGCCTACTTTATCTTGTCATCACCTTCATAGATGATTTTCAAAATTTTCTAGATATATTGTGCATTTTTATAATGCATCAATTTGATGAACTTTGAATTAGACAATACACACAAAATAACATTATTAGCCTTGGTATTGCTCTCATATGTTTTCTTGGTAGCCTGATTAGTAGGAGTTTTAGTAAGAGCTATATATCCATTTACAAAAAACATCCATTCATCAAACCCTACTGATGATAAATAAAATTCCATTCTTATGATACAAAATGAATACTTCAATCCATAAAAGAGAGGATCCTTGTTTGAGGAAGAGCCCTTTTGACTAGCCAATTGTGTTCACCATCCATGATCTATTTGAGTTGATTAAGCTTCTTTTAAGGAATGAGGGTTTTGATTCTAATTATTAGAACACAAATATATACTAAGGGAGGTGAATTAGTATATTTATTAAATTAGTCATTTTATAAATCTTTTAATGTAATTTATTTTTATATGTAGAGATCACATAAACATAAATAAACACAACACTAGATATACCATGGAAAACCCAATATGGGAAAAACCACCATGAGAATAACTGATAGAATCTGCCATTCTAATCCATCCTCATAATAAATAACCTCACTATTTAAAATGTTTAAGGGAACCAACCCTAAGGAGACACTAATCCACTAATTTAAGAGCACCTACTCTAAGGAAGCTCCCAGTCCGTAACTGAGCACCAACTATGCTCCTCTTATGGCACCTACCTATCAGATTATAGTAAAGAGATACACCTCTAGATTAGAATATAGATTTATAAAATAATCTAACTCTCTATTTTCTATTATAGGTCTTCTCTATAACTATTCATCCTCTGTACTTGATTTCTCTACTTTTCCATTCTCTTCTCTTCTTTTTCCCTCTATCTATGTGTCTCTATATTTATCTATTTGACACAATTCAATAACTCTAATAGATTTAGCCTATATCCTAGATGTCATATATATAATCATTTGATATAGGGTTCCATATATTTTATCTATTCACACTTGTTTGCTAACACATTATGTTGAGTTTAATTGGACTTTAGTTTGTAATTTTAACAACCAATTTTTGACATCTTGAACTCATGATCCACCACCATGATTCTTGATCTCATTACTATATTTAGCATATATAGGTCTCTGATATTGATGTACATGTCATATTACACAAATTTTGTCAATTATAATGATTAATTTCATTGTTTGTATCCTAGTTTATGGCTTAAATAAATTTTCTAATGCTTGAACATTAGGATGAACATATCTTTAAATATTTAACATTGATCTTAAGATTCATGCCAATATTTGATGATCCTCATTCAATTTTCTCAACTTTAAAATGCATATGTTTGATCATGTTTAACAAGTTTATGCACTCCATTAAATCTTTTTATGCTTTTGGACTTTAAATTCTCAACTTTAAAATGCATCTATTTATCTTTCTGATCTGAGCTCCCACATGTTGTTAGATATTCATAGTTGAACAAAATTTATCTCTATCTAAGGTTAAACATCGATCTCCTAATCTCATCTAACTACTTCCTAAGTCTTTAGAATGAATACACTCTATAGATATTATAAAAAAAGCATGGTCTTTAACTCACCTTTGTCTCATTAAATGTTGATCAATTGATCCCATTGAGTCCACTCACTCCATTAGATGTTCATTGCATGACCATCCACTCATTTTTTGATCTTCTAACAAACTTGATCTTTATCTCTAATGAGATCTTGATAATGTAACACTTGGCATTAACACATGCCTTCTACACATTTTTGTCAAATTTTAATATTGAGACACTTGGTATCCTCACATTTTTCATTGACTATTTGATTTTGGACCACACCATAGATTTATTTTTCAAGCTTCATGATTATGACACTTATCAAAAGCATGTTCACTCATAGGTGCCTTTAACATATTAACTTTTTTACGTATTATTGGATCTTATAACAAGCTCAAAATTTTCCTTTTTCATATTTGACTAAGTATGGGGACCATCTAAATATTCTCGAAAGGCTAAATTATCACCTTCATATCTTTTGCTTCACTCATCCACCTATTCTAAAATATGGAGCATAAAAACTAGTCATGATAATAAATAAACCCATATGATCATATCTTCTTGAATCATTCACACATGTGAGATATTATACAATTAATATTCTCACTTGGATTCTTATACTATAGAAATAACTATTCTTAGAACTACGTGGAAGGGAAAATTTGTTCTTGCATAACTTTTGATGCTTTTATCACATGACCTATAATTTATCACATATAATCCTATCACATAGGGGATTCTATCCATAATTTCATATTATATAGAAACCTTCATGCATGAAATATATGACATCATAAAAATTTCTACACTAATTTATCTTAACATCTATAAATTTGAGGAAAACACTATGAAAATATGTGACAGCCCAGCTTTTTTCATGCATATCTTTTATCATGATACATTACATGACCTAAAATTTAGTGCATATAAACTAAGAAAAAACATTAAAAAACCCAAATGATCATTTTGTCTTAACACTTCCATGTGTGAAAATTATAACTTCATCAACATTCTTACTTGGCTCTGCTTCAACCCTTTTACAAATTTGGCTAAATATAGAAACATAGTGAATTTTGTCTAAGTATCCAACTTTGTATCCTCATATATTCTACTGTGCTTCATTGCATGAATTAAAATATGGTGCATAATAAATAGGGACTAATGTGATCATAACCATATGAAAAAATTCCACAGATTCATCTATACATGCCAATGGTGAAATCATAAAACTACCTATTTAGATTTTCCTCTATAGAACTAAAATGTGTAAATGATCAATATGAAGAACCAGATGAATTCCACTTATGAACACAAGCACTCAAATCATCCTTGACTTCTAATAGGATTATTTCATCATCCTTGAATCCCCATACTTATCCCTAAACATCAATGACATCGATAATGCCAATAATCTCCCTCTTGACGTCAATGACAATCATGGTGCCAACAATTTCCCCCTTTATCATTGATGGAAAATTAAATGCTTTGATCTTCTAATATTTTTGTCCTCGTCTAGCATTGCTTGTATTCAATTTTGATTAGTATGAACTAAACCTATTCATAAAAAACTTTTTCCCCCTTAGACAATGGTACATTTTCCTAAACTCAACTTGGACACATGTTCTAATCATATTTAGAATTTACATTTTTTCTTCCCCTTTGACATCAATGACAAAGGGATTTTTTCTCACTATTGGTCCAAATGTTTCATCCAATTTATTAGATAACATATTTTGTCCAAGAATATACAAACATTAACTTGATATAAATTTAAAAATGTAAGCATACTTGAGTTTCCTTTTATCTCATCTTCGAGGGTTTAACAAAGTTTCTATGATCCTCCCCCTAGTCTCATGCCCTGTCACTAGGATCAAGTGTTGTGATGTAGGATCCACCACTCCCAACTTTAGTCTCAAATATTAAAATTATTCCTTGGGAAGAAGTTTGGTGAATATGTTTACAATTTTATAACTGAGTTGGCACATACTCCATTATAACCTCTTGATCTACAACCTTTTATATTAAGAAGTGATACTTGATTGATATGTGCTTGGTTATGGAGTGAATCACTAGATTCTTTGATATATTAATATCACTTGAATTATCAAAAAGAGTAGAGATAGGTGATTTAAACTCTAATTTGATGTCTTTTACTATTTGCTTCATCCACAAGATTTGAGTGTAACATGCCACTACTTCCACATACTTTTCTTCTATTTTGGAAAGAGTAAATCACTGTTACTTTTTGCTCAGCCATGCAACAAGTATGTTTTGAAGAAAAGAATGCACCGCCACTAGTGATTCCTCTATCATCCACACTCCCTACCCAATTAGTATCTATATATGTTATCAAAGTGAAATATCCACTTTTAAAATACTAGAGTCCATAGTCAATTGTGATTTTGATATATCTATAGATAGTTTTCATTGCATTAACATGTGACTCTTTAGGAGTAGCTTTAAATATAATAACCATACACATAGCTTACATGATATGATGTCTTTATGTAGTTAGGTATAAAAAACTACCTATCATTAATCTATATATAGTCTAATTTGCATCAAGGGACTCATCCTATTTGCTAATATTACAGATAGTCATCATGGGAGTACTAACTAGTTTGCTCTCTTTTATTCCAAAATTCTTGAGCATTTCCTATGCATACATTTTTTGGAATATAAATATATCTTCATTAGTTTGTGATATTTATAAACCAATGAGGAAAGAAAGTTCTCCAAGCATAAAAATATCAAACTCACTTTACATTTGTGTAAGAATTTATTTGCATGTTATGTTGTTACTACAACCAAAGATGATGTCATATATAAAAATAAAAATAATCAAAATATGATCGCCTTCAAATTTGAAGTATAGATTATTATTTGTACATCCTTTGTTGAATCTTTATTGTTGTAGGTATTGGTCTAATCTTTAATACCATGCTCTAGGTGCCTATTTTAGACCATATATAGATTTATTTAGTCTACACACATAATCTTCTTCCTCTGATAGCTAAAAACCCTAAAGTTGTTCTATGTAGACCTCCTCTTTTAGGTTCCTATTCAAGAAATTAGATTTAACATCCATTTGATAGAATTTGAACTTCTTGTAAATAGAGAATGCTAGAAACATTCTTATAACTTCCAATATAATAATTGGAGCAAATGTTTCCTCAAAATATATGCCCTCAAATTGTGCATATCCTTTGTATACCAATATTTATTTATTTATTATAACATCTCCATCCTCATTCAGCTTGTTTCTAAAGATGCACATTGTACCTATCACATTATTGTTTGAAGGCCTTGTAACTAATTGCCAAGTTTTGTTCTTTTTAATTTGGCTTAGTTATTTTCAATTTGTCTCAATTTTATTTTGTTCTTTAGCTAATTATCATACTTTCTAGATTCAACATAGCTCTTAGGCTCAATTTTAGACATTAGAGAAAAACTTACTTTGTCCTTGTTTTGTGAAGCTCTTATCCTTGTATAAACTCTTTCATTATTATTGCCAATGATTTTCTCTATAAGATGATCCTTTTTAACAAATATGGTAGGTTCATTTTTATTTACCTTATGATGCTCTTCATTATTATCTTCTTATTTAAAATTTTATTTTTCAATATAGATTTCTCTTTCAGGTGTAACTTGTTTCAAGCCTTCTTCAACATTGACATTGATGTTATCTACAATCTTCTGTAGCCCTTTATTATAACATATGTAGGCTTTGATTTGGGTGGAATAACCAAGAAAGATTACTTCATCACATATTGGATCAAAGGTTCCCAATTTATCCTCTTTTCTCTTGATGTAGTATTTGCTTCCAAAAACTTTGAAGTACTTAATAGAGGTAGGTTTTCCATACCATAGTTCATAGGGATTTTTTTCACTATTTACCCTTAGTTGAAGTCTATCCAGGATATATAATATTGTTTGGACTACTGCTCTCTAGTATCCATTAGGTAACTGGGCTTCTATTATCATTGTTCTAGCCATCTCCTTGATTGTCCTATTCTTTCTTTCAACAAATCCATTCTACTATGGATTCCTTGATGCAGAGTAATGTCTTTTCATTCTATGCTTCTCAAAATACTCTAAGAACTAATTTGAGGTGAGTATTACAACCTTCTACATTAGATGTGACCTCATATCCATTGTCCCACATTTGGCATACACCTAGTACATTACGATTCAATCCTTCAACATAAAGCACATCATTTATAGGTAATTTTCCATCAATTTTAAAAGTTTCTTTACCTCTAATCTTTATTTTAGTGTTGTCTCCCAAATTGATAGATCTTTCCTTGTGTTTTCTCAGTTTGATGAACTTGGTCTTGTCACTAGTCATATGTTTTGAGCAACCACTATATATTACCCAAAAATTAATCTCCTTAGCATGGAGTGAAGTTTGAGAAATCATAGATTGATATTTCACTTTCCACTCATATTTGGGTTTCTTATTTGGCTTCATTTTCTCCTTTTTGGAGACATGTGAACCTTTGTTCACACTAGGAGGAATGCCTTTCTTTTTACTTTATGTTTTTGTTCCTACAAAGTTTATTCTACAATATTTATCTATATGACCAAAATTATTACAATTGTATAATATTAAATTTGTATCTAAAAAAGTTTAAAATGAATTTTTACTTACAAAATTTGTTTTCCTTTAAGGTAGAAATCAACAATTAATAGCTCTATGACTAAAATAATTGTAGGTATAACAATAACCATATAAAAATGAAGAATACATTGTCATAACATTTATTTTTTCAGTATGAGGACCTTCTCTAAACTCTAGATTCTTCAAGTCTCTCACTTTTATGTATCCATCTACATCAGCTACCTTTATCTTCTTCTTTTCTTTAGGATTCTTCACATCAATTCTTCTTGTGTCTATCCTTATATCCTAGAAAGATTTATCTTTCCTTGCTCCTGATTCTCTTTCTATTTTGAATTTTCCATATAGTTTAGTAGATGTAATAGTTATGGAACTTTTTCCTTTTTCATAACCAAGACTAGATCTCTCTATTTAAGGATTTTGAGAGTTGATCAAATCATCAAGAATTTTTGATCCTCTTTTTAGTTTTAGACATTTTTCTATTTGATATTTAGATTTCTCAATCTCTTTTCTCAAAGCCACTATCTATACTTCTAACTTCATACACTCATCAGATTTAGATTGTAGTTCATGTTTGAATACATCTTCTATTCTTTTAGCCTCTTCAATTCATGACTTTAGGATAACCATCATTTGATCAAATTTTTCAATACTATTGGACATTTTATCAATCTCTTTTTGTCCAAGCTTCTTTTGTTTTGAGTTATCCATTTTTATCTTGTCTATTTATTTTAGAGCATAGATGAGTTCACATTCTAAATCTACTTGTCCTTCTTGTTCTTCATATGAGTCCTCAATTTCTTCTTGATCTACACAAGTTGATCCTATTATCTTGAATAGGACTTTATTTTCCTTAGACATAAAAATAAAGTCATGATCATCTTTAGAACTATCACTATCATCCATTGAATCACTACCATTTTTTTGTATAAACCTTTCTTGTTTCTGAGTAAGTTTTTCTTCTTGGAATAGTGAGGTTTCACCTTTTTACTATTTTCTTCCTACTTAGAGTTATCCTTTTTTTTACAAGGAAATTTAGTAGAAAAATGTCCTACTTTACCATAATTAAAGCATTTAAATGGTAACTTACCTTTGTAATTTTTAGACCCTCTTCTCAATCTTCTCATAAAGTTGGTTTCTTCTTCATTAGTCTCCTTAGATCCATATGTAGGTGATTCTTCCTTCACTAGTTTGGATGCTTTGAATGAAACTTCTCTCTTTAAGGTATATATTTATCCCATTATCATATCATAGGCTATGAATGTTTCATGTAACTCATTAATAATTATTTTATTCATATCTCTTGCTTCCTATGTTGCAGTGATTTTTTAGTCATACCTTGATGGTAGAGATCTTAAGACCTTCTTGACAATGACTAGATCTTTCCTATCTTCTCCAAAGCCTTTGATTGCATTAACTATTTCATCTACTCTAAAGAGGTAGTCTTCAATTTTATCTTATTCATTAATTTTAAGGCTTTCAAATTCTCTTTTGAAGATTTTTATCTTGGCCTACTTTACCTTGTCATTACCTTCATAAATTCTTTTCAATTTGTTCTAGATATCTTGTGCAATTTGATAATGCATCATTTTGACAAAATTTAAATGAGACAATACACATAAAATAACATTCTTGGCCTTGGCATTATTCTCATATGATTTATTGGTAGCCTAATCAATAAGAGTTGTATCAAGAGCTATATATCCATTTACAGTAGACATCCATACATCAAACCCTAATGAAGATAAATATTATTTCATTCTTGTGCTCCAAAACTCATAGTTTGATCCATAAAAGAGAGGAACCTTGTTTGTGGAAAATCCTTCTTGAATAGCCATTTGTGTTCACCATCCAAGATCTATCAAGCTAATTAAGCTTATTCTATGGAACCAAGGCTATGATTCCAATTTTTGGAACATAACTATATACTAAGGTGGGGGTAAATTAGTATATTGATTAATTTAGTCATTTTCTAAACATTTTAAGGTAATTTAAAACTATATGTAGAGATCACATAAAAAAAATAGACACAACACTAGATATACAATGGAAAACCTAATATGGGAAAAGCCCCATGAGAATAGATAATAGAATCTACCATTCTAATCTAGCCTCATAATAAAGAACCTCACTAGTTACAATGTTTAAGGAAATCAACCCTAAGGAGACACTAATCCACTGATTTAAGATCACCTACTCTAAGGAATCACCCACTCCCTAATTGAACACTAACTCTATTCATCTTATGCCACCTACCTATCTTATTCTACTAAGGAGATACAACTCTAAATTACAATATAGATTCATCAAAGAATCCAACTCTCTATTCTCTATTATAGGTCTAGTCTACAACTGTTCATGCTCTGCACTTCATCTCTCTTCTCTTCCCCTCTATCTGTGTCTTTATATTTATCTATTTTACACTATTCAATAAATCTAATAGATTTAACCTATATCCTAGATGTTATATATGCAATCATTTGATCTATGGGTTCATATATTATCTTTGTTCACACTTGTTTGCTAAGACATGATGCTTAGTTTTGTTGTAATTTAGTTCTTATTTTTAACAAGTTTCCTACATCTTGAACTCATTCTCAATCACCATGATTCTTGATCTCATTACTATATTTAACATATACAAAACTCTCCTTATCTCTCCTGATTGGACAAAAGAATTCATCTACAAGTTAGAAGCCTGTCAGAAAATTAGATCGAATCATTTTCCTCTCATCTTCACTGATGCTAAAATTAATTCTAAGAAGAATTTTCCTTTTAGATTTGAGAAGATGTGGATGCAACATCCACAGTTTGAAAGTAAATTGGAAGAATGGTGGAATATTGATATTAATGGTACGGCTCTCTTTAGAGTTGCGTCTAAGCTCAAAAATGTTAAAAAGGAAGTTTAAAAATGGAATAAGAATAGCTTTTGAAACATCTTTGAGAATACAATTGCTATTAAGGAGGAAATTCTAAAAACACAGGAAAAAATTTAGAAGGAAGGATATACTCCTGATCTCCTTATTGAAGAAAATGAAAAGTTGGCTCAATATCATGATATTATCACTAAAGAAGAATTCTATTGGAGACAAAGATCTAGGTTGTTATGGTTGAGTGAAGGAGATAAAAAAACAAAAAAATTCCATCTATCCACTCTAAAGCATAGAGCTAAAATTCACGTATCATACCTAAAAAAGGAGAGTTGAAGATTATAGAGGAGAAGGATATCAAGGAGGAAATGGAGTCTTTTTTCTCATCCTTAATGAAGGCTGATCCTAATATCAATTTGGATAGTCAGGATGAAATCCTAAGAGTGATTCCTCCTCTAGTTTTGAAGGAACAAAATAAAATGTTAAGCTCAATTCCTAAGGATGATGAAATCTTCAAAGTTGTTTGCTCTCTAGGAGTAGATAAAGCTCCTGGACCTGATGGCTTCCCCATGTTTTTCTTTCAAAAACTTTGGAAATTTGTTGGTAAATATGTAAGTGATGCTGTGAAGGAATTTTATGGAGCTAAACAGATGCTTAAGGAAGTTAAGTCCACATTCTTGTGTTTGATTCCCAAGAAAATTGGTGTTGATTCTCCTGATCAGTTTAGACCGATCAGCCTCTGTAACTCTTTCTATAAAATTATTTCCAAAGTTCTTACTTCCAGACTTATTCAAGTGATTCCTATGATAATTGCTGATCAGTAAAATGAATTTATCCTAGGTAGACAAATTCTCAACTCTATTATCACTGCTCATGAGAATATTCACTCATTGTCTTGTTCTAACAATCAGGGATTCATTATGAAAGTGGACATTGCTAAAGCCTATGATAGGGTTGATTGGTCTTTCCTTTCAAATAGTCTATTAGCTTTTGGCTTTGACCAAAAGGTGGATGGTATTATTTATCAGTTGATTTATAATTCCTCTATTGTTGTTCTGGTAAATGAAAGCTCATCTCATTTCTTTTATCCTTCTCGGGGATTGAGACAAGGTGACCCTTTATCCCCCATCCTTTTTGTAGTTATGGCTAATTGCTTGGGAAGATATATTGGGGATTTAGTCCATAAAGGTTTATTTAAGGGTTTAAAACCTTCTTCCCATCCTCTAATTTGTTCTCATGGACAATTTATTGATGATACCATCTTTATGGTTAAAGTTGATGTCAAGGAAGCAAGAAATTTGAAGCAAGCTATTAACTTATATTCTTCTGCCTCTGGTCAATTGATTAACTAGAACAAAAGTGTAGTGTTCTTTATTAACACCCCTATCCAAAGGCAAAATAAAATTTCTAAAATCCTTGGATGTTCTATAGGATCTCTCCCCTCTTCTTACCTGGGTCCTCCTCTTGGTCTGAAAGTCCCTGATGCCTTCTGGGAGGATCTTATTAATAAGTTAAGTAGGAAACTTGTGGGATGGAAAGGAAATCTTTTAAGCCAGGAAGGAAAGTTAACTCTTCTCAAAGCTTGTCTTCAAAGCATACCTAATTATGTTTTAAGTCTTTTCAGAATTCCTATCAAATTTGCAAAATCTATTGAAAAAATTCAAAGAAATTTTCTATGGACTGGTACTGAGGAAAAAAGAAGCATGCCTTTAATTTCCTGGGATCATGTTTACAAACCATTCAGAGAAGGGGGATTGGGAATGAGGAAAATTATAAGTATGAATAAAGCTCTTTTACCCAAATTAGGATGGAGAGTTTACCATGACAACAAAGAGTGGAGTACCATATGGAAACATAAGTATCTCTTCAATGCTAAATCCCTTTCTGATTTCTTTTTTTATCCTGATGTAATTCATCCCTCTTCCATATGGGGGGCTATTCAGGGGACCAAAATATATTTATAAAAAGGATGTTCCTAGAAAATTGGTAATGGACTGAAGGTGAAATTTTGGGATGATGTCTGGTTAAAGGATTATCCTTTGATTGAAGATTTTCAAGATAAGGATTTAGTTGATCGTTGTAAGCAGAGATATGGTTTACTAGTTAGTCAGTATTGGTAGAATGATTCTTGGGTGAATTTAATTTAAGTTGACCAAGGATTCAGTAACATCCAATTATCTCTCAATGTTGTCTCTCTGTATCCCTATATTGAGGATAAGATTATTTGGCACGATGATCCTAGTGGATAATTTAAAGTCTCTACTATCTTTGTTTCAAAGGGAAAGGGTAATCAACCTTTGTGGTCTCACGCATGGATGAAAGGGCTCATCCCCAAAATTAATATCTTCTTTTGGACTCTGCTTCAAAATAAAATTTTGGCCCTTGAAAACCTGTAGAAAAGAGGAATAAATGTGGTTAACAGGTGTATTTTATGTAAAAATAGATTTGAAGATAGAGATCATATGTTTTTGAACTTCTCTTACACCCAACAAGTTTGGACTGAGATCCTTAATTTTTGGGGTATAACATGGGTACATCAAAAAAGTGTGGAACTCTCTTTTAAAAGCTGGTGTTGTCCATCTAAGAATCTCGACGTTCATTTTTTTTGGAAACTAACACTTCCTCATATATGGTGGGGTATATGGAAAGAAAGAAATAATAGAATATTTAGAAGTAAAGAACTTCCAAGATGGGTGCTTAGTCAGAACATTATTAGAGCCATTAAGGAGAATTTTGAATCACAGAGGGATTTTGATCAAACCTTTCAATTTGATAACCCCTTACTATCTGAAAGGCCTAATTTGAAATTTGATAATCCAAGATCGATCGTAAAATGGTATGTTCCTCCTACTGGATGGATCAAAGGAAACTTTGATGGAGTAGCTAAAGGAAATCTGGGAAGAGCGAGATGTGGAAGAGTATTGAGAGATCATGTGGGAAATATAATTGATGCTATTATTGTCCCAATTGGTAAGTTGAATAGTCATATTACTGAAGCTACTGCAACCCTTTACACCATTAAACTAGCTGTTGAGTTGGGATTTTCCAAAATATGGTTGGAAGGTGATTCTTTGAATATTATAAACATCCAAAATAATAAAAATTCAATTTCTTGGTCTATTGAGGCTATGGTTATGGAAATTAAAGCCTTAATTCAAAAATTTGAAAAAGTGACCATATCCCATACATATCGAGAAGCCAATGGGGTTGTTGACTGGATAACTAATCATTCTATTCAAATGGGGCATAAGGTGAGATGGCATGATGCATTAAATAATCATGTTGATCTTAAAGTTCTTCTTAATTATGATGCCATTCATTCTAAAGAGGGAAAGATCTGCCTGGATTAGCAAGTTAATGATTCGATGGAGTGGCCTTACGGTGGACAGATTACCTTCACTGAGTAGGTACATTCATGAGAATTTAATGTGGTTATCGCATGTGTCATCATATAGGTGATTTCCATTTCATGTAAAAAACAATTGGCTCCATTTTAACTCTTTTGCCTTCAATGTTTAGGCATTGTTGGACTATTGTTTGTTTTACAATATGAAGGGTGAACCATGGAAGCAAGAACCTAAAAATTATGAAGACTAGAAGGATAGACAGGATGTATGGAAGATTCTTCAAAAAGGGAAGGTGGTAAGTTATCTAGAGTGGGTGCATGGATTTAAACCCCACATTACTATGGCATTCTTCAAAAATTAGGTTGATGATAGAGTAACTCTCCATGGTGTCACTGTGAAGCTTATTGAGGACTTCATTACCGAGGTCATGGGACTTCCCATGGGTGGTATTAAACTCTCTAAATAGACTAGTATCTCCAATGTAGCCTACAAAAAATTCTTGAAGATGGATACAGAGGAGAAGCAACTGGAAAAGAATGGAGATTTCTTCGATTTGGAGTAGATAAAAAGAATTTGGAGAGATGTGTTATGCTACATCCATGAGTACTTTATCCTTGATGGTAGGAGAAAAAGAGTTAATAAATTTCATTTTTTCTTTCTTAATCATTTCAGGCATAAAGATAGAATTTCCTTCCCTTTCTATTTGCATTTTTCCCTGCTTCAAAGCTTATTTGCCCATAAAAAGAAGGAGTCTTGCCTAATTTTACATGAAGGATTGATTCTTATCATAGAGGGTTATTGTAAAAATAATGCCATAGATTCGACTCCTTATTCTGACAATAATAAGGATTCACACTGTAAAAAGGATGAAAAAGGTAAGGGGAAAGAAAAAGCAAACCCAAAACCCTCTAGCTCTAAAAAACAAATTGTTGAAGAGGAATTTGAGTTGGAAAGTACATAAAGTTATAAGAAGGATGTTCTAGAGGAAGAGGAAGGGACGGATAGTGGGGAGTTTAGTTCTAATCTAGAAGGTTATTAGGAAAATAAAGAAAAAAGTGAGAAAGGGAATGAAGGGGATACTACTGAGGAAAATACAAAATAGAATAATTTTGATCATGAGGATAATTAGACTGTGTTGGGGGGAAATGTTAAAGACACAAATATTTTACTTGATGATCCAGCTTCGATAAAGAGAAGGAACATATGGTTCTATTTTCCACTCATGCTATGGAGATTAGGGAACAAGAAAAGGATGATCCTGTCCAGCATGGAGATTCTGTTGAGACTAAAGAAGAGAAAATGATGGAAAGGGAGGAACAAATTGAAAAGGATGATTCCCCTCCACATGAGAATGCAGTAGAAGACATTCGTGATGCTTGGTAGAGGGACACTAAGCAATCCTTCATGAATTTGGCCAAATTCGAAGTTGATTCTGTTCTCCAAGTTGATTCATGGATGTATAAGGAAATAATGGGGCTAAAGAAGAAAGTGGAAATAATGCAACATAATCAGGAAGTTGATCAGACCAAAATCAATAATTTGGAGATGCAAATGAGAGATATCCCAATTAAATTTAAATATTATGATAACAATCTAAGAAGGCTCATCAAGGAAAGTAGAACGAAGATGGAGCAGGTAACTTCAAGTATATGTGCTACTACAACTAACCTTGGAAAATGAGCAAATGAAGAAATAAATTCCTTAGAGGGTCCAAGTAAGAGGACCAGGTAGAGTTTGAGGATGAAGGCCCTACAAAATGCTGCTACTTCAGCTGCAATATCCATACAAGATACTGCTATGATTGGAAAGGAGGTGGTGAAGATGATTTTGAAATTAGAAAACTAGGGTCTTCTTTTCTGATTTTGTTTTTGTTCTGGTCCCATTTGTTGGATGTTATTGTTAGTTATAAAACTTGGTTCTTAGTTTTAGAACTTATTTTGAGTTTCCAAGTCTCTATAAAACTTGGGTTTTTTTTTTGGTTTAATTTTGTGGTTTTAGGTCCCTGTAAAACCTAATTCTAATGCTAATCTTTATTAGATTTAGGATTGCTCTTCCTATTGGACATTATTGCTTTATCTTTATTTTTTTGTTAAAGGGTTTTGGGGCCCCTTCAAAACCTACTTTTACCTTAATCTAAAACATATACAAAACTCTAATATTGATGCACATGTCATATTACATAAACTTGATCAATTATAGTGATTAATTTCATTATCTGTATCCTAATTTATGGCTTAACTACATGTTTCGACATGTTCCAATTCTTGACCATTAGGATGAACATATCTTTAAATATTTACCATTGATATTAATCTTCATTCCAAGATATGATGATCCTCATTCAATCTACTCAACTTTAAAATGCATTCCTTTGATTAGGTTATAATAGGTTTACACACTTTGTTTAATCTTTGTATGCTTTTGGACTTTAACTTTTCAACTTTAAAATACATCCATTAATCTTTCTGATCCAATCTCTATCAAGATTAGGAACACAATTTATTACCTTGTATAAACAACTAAACAAGGAATTAAACCAGAAGTAATATGTAAATAGAAATAAGAAATAACACAAAATTTGTGAGACAATACAATCTTGTATTCAACTCATCCAAAAATAAATACAATGAAGAAATTACACTCTTCCCACACCTCTTGGGCATACAAGTAATTCTCCCTCAATATTTCTCTCTCACACAACCAATTACAACCACAACTCAAACATAGAGTTGTACCCTCCACCATTTAGTAACAATACTGCCAGTACCAAGTACTCAAAGTACTCCAAGTAGATCTCCCTTGATCTTGCAACAAACTAAAAATTAAATGATCTTACTTACCATGTAGATTTCCCTTGATCTTGCACAACCTACAAATCAACCTGATCTTACAATCGAAAGGATCTCGTCCTTGTCCTTGATTACAATACAGCCCCATGGGTCTCTTAAATAGATCCCATACAAACAATAATTAGACTTCCTAATTAAAATAATTAGAAACACAGACTCAAGACTAAAATTAGTCTTTTACAGGCAAACTAACTATCTGTCTAAAATTAGACTAGTTCTAGAAGCGCATGCAAACACATGCACACATAGGTTGTTAACATCAATTCCTGTCTGACTGATGTCGGCTAACCCATAACCGATGTTGGTTACTATGAACACTAAAGATGAATAACATTGGTTGATCAGACTGATGTCAATTTCTCTACAACTCAACAACCTCCTCCATTTACATCAGTGAAGCTTTTAGTTCCACAACTTAACAATCTCCCACTTGGAGATAAATAGCTACACTTGTACCTGTACCTGTGCATCATCTAATTTTATTTCCTAGCTTGTATCCCTCTTCAAGTTCAATCTTGAAGACCAACCACCACATATCTTATGGTGCTACTCCTATCATCCAAGTAACCTGCCATATCTGAGTCTACATACCCATGTAGAGAAGTGCTTGACCCTACATATCATGTTAACCTGCTGCTGGTCTCTCTCAAATACATGAGAATCCACTGAACTACTTTCCACTACTTCTTTCTTAGATTGGCCACAAACTTGCTGACAACTCCTACTACTTGGGCAATATCAAGTCTAGTACACATGTACTCAACCTCATCATGTAATTTGGGACACTATTCTGTGAATTGTCCATCCATAGGTGTGCTAACCGATTCTGCATCCTACATATTGAACCTCTCCACTACCTTATTCACATAATCATCCTGAGACAACATCAACTTGTGATTTTCCCTGTCTCTAGAAATACTCATGCCAAAGAATTTTGCTACTTCCAAATTCTTCATGGCACACCTCTGAACTAACTTTACCTTTAGCTCAGCAATCTCCTACATGTGTGACCCTGCAACAAGCATATACACCACATACAGTAACAAGATAATGTATCTAATATTATCCAACCTAGTAAAGAAAACACAATGGTTATATTGACATTGACTAAAGCCATGCTTTGTCATACACCTGTCAAACCTCCATTGTCCTACAGCTTACTCAAGACCGTATAACTTGGCCTTCTATCTCACCTGTCCATTCTCTCCTTTCTTTAACGTAGGAATCCATTCATCTTTTAGTGCTTTCTTTTTGGCTAGAAACTCTACCAAATCTCCCATTTGGTTCTCTTCCAAGGAATCAATTTCCTCATTCATGCCATGCTCCCACTATTTCTTGGATTCTACTTGCTCTGCCTCTTTAAAACTTCCTAGTTCTTGACCATCAGTGAGTAACAATTAGTGTAAAGAAGGTGAATAACAAATCTGAGGCTTACTTACCCTTTGAGTCCTTCTCATGGGAAATTGAGACTCCTTGACAGCTTGTTGTCCACCCAAAATCTAGTTTTTGGTCGAACCTGGTCTGCACCCGACCGATGTCGATTCCACCTGATTGCCAACACTGGTTCCCTGACTGACATCGATGTCTACCTAGTCACCGACATCGATTCCTTGACTGACATTAGTTGCCACCTACTCAACACCACTGACTCTGGTTTGCACATGATCGACATCGGTACCTACCTGTTCGACATTAGTTCCACCTAACTGATGTCGATAACTTTATTTTCCTATGAGTGATGAATTTTTACCCATGAGCTCACTTTGAATCATAACCTTATCTAAAATTCCCTACTTAGAATTATTCAGCCCCTTGCATTGATCTCTATCCATCATCTTCTCCTTGAAAACCAAGGCTTTCCTATTCTTGTCAAAAACATTAGATTTCCTTTTTCTGAAATAAACCCAGTCCTTTCTTGTAGCATACCACTGTGATCCTCCAATAGAAGCTCCCTTCTTTATTGACCTAGTTTCAAGAAACCTCACTTTTTTCTGTTGCTTACATAAATCTTGATCTATGCTCTCTGAATCTGAACTCTTACCTTTTGACTTAAGAACATGCATTCCCTTCTTACTCATGTGACCAAGCCTACAGAGCCACATCTTCACATCTACATCTGAAGTAGATAAACTAAAAGGAGAATCAGTAATACAAGTAGATAGATAAAGAGTACCTACTTTCTTACCACATGCTAATTCAAGTACACCCTTGGAAACTTTCCAAGATTCCACTGTGAGAGTAACTGTGCAACCCTCATCACCCAACTTTCCTGCAAAAATTAGACTCCTCTTCAGGACTGGGACATGCATGACCTCCTTCAACACCCATGTGTTGCCCATCTATAATTTCAGCTGCACTTCCCCTTTTCCAACAATTTGACAAGGCTCACCAACCCCTAAATAAATATTTCCAAAGTCTCCTTGGACATAATCATGGACAAATTCTCTATTTGGGGTTGCATGGAAAGAGGCACCAGAATCTAAAACCCAAGATTCCACTTTATCCAAGGAACATACAAGAGCATCCTGTGCAACAACACCTGCAACATCTACTTCTTCATTTCCTTCATGCTAATCTTCTACCAACCAACAATCTTTCTTTACATGCCCTTTCTTTCCACAATTCTAGTAGATTTTACTGCCATACCTTGATCTGGATCTCCTACCTATCTTTGACCTTGATTTCCCTTGCTCGATCTTCTCTCTTTGCTTTCCCCTACTTTCAACACTTAAAACATTCCCTGATGATTCCCTTATACTTTTCCTATGAATTTATTCATTCAATATTACACTAACAACATCATCAACTTTCAATATATTTGAAGCAGACGCAGTATTACTAACTGCCATTACCAAACTATCCCAACTTTTAGGTAATGAGCATAATATTAAGAGAGCCTTAATTTCATCATCAAAAGCTATATTGACTGAAACTAACTAGTTTACCAAACCATGGAAATCACTAAGATGAATATGTACCCATCCACCTTCCAACATTTGCAAATTGGATAATTGCTTCATAAGAAATACCTTATTCAAAGCTGAGGGTTTTTCATATAAATTTTCCAAAGATTCCATTAACTCTACCATTGTCTTAGCCTGTGATATGCTGGAAATCACAGACGATGCCAGGCTCAACCTTATAGATCCTAGAGCCTTCTGATCAAGAACATTCCATTCTTCATCTTTCATATATGTGAGCTTGCATGCAACCCAACCCAATGGTAAGTAAATATCTTTTTGATACAGATAATCTTTTATCTGCATCCTCCATAATTGATAATCCTTGCCATTGAATTTCTCCATTCTTAGCTTACTTTCTTTTGCCATTACTTTACTCCCACTCAATCAAAAACCCCTGAGAGTGACATGTAATCAAACACTTAACATGCTCTAACCACCTATTAGTGTACCTAATCAAGCTCTATGAACTTGCAACCTCACTCTGATACCACTTGTTAGGATTAGGAGCACAATTGATTACCTTGTATAAGTAACTAAACTTGGAATTAAACAAGAAGTAATATGTAACTAGAAATCAGAAACAACACAAAATTTGAGAGACAATACAATCTTGTATTCAACTCATCCAGAAGGAAATACAATGAATAAATTACACTCTTCCCACACCTCTTGGGCGTACCAGTAATTCTCCCTCAAGAGTTCTCTCTCACACAACCAATTACAACCACAACTCAAACACAGAATTGTACCCTCCACTAGTTAGTAACAATACTGCTAGTACCAAGTAATCAAAGTACTCCAAGTAGATCTCCCTTGATCTTTCAACAACCTACAAATCAAATGATCTCACTTACCATGTAGATCTCCCTTGATCTTGCACAACCTGCAGATCAACTTGATCTTAAAATTGGAAGGATCTCTTCCTTGTCCTTGATTACATATAGCCCTATGGGTCTCTTAAATAGATCCCATATAGACAATAATTAGACTTCTTAATTATAATAATTAGAAACATAGACTCAAGACTAAAATTAGTCCTTTACATGCAAACTAATTGTCTATCTAAAATTAGACCAGTTCTGGAAGCGCATGCAAATACATGCACACATAGGTTGCCAATGTCAGTTCCTATCTGATCGATGTTAGCCGACCCATAACCAATGTCAATTACTATGGACACTGAAGATGATTGATGTTGATTGATCAAACTGATGTCTATTGCTTTGTAACTCAGTAACCTCCTCCATTTGCACTAGTGAAGCTTTTAGCTGCACAACTTAACAATCTCCTTCATGTCATTAGATCTTTATAGTTTCATAAACTTTATCTCTATCTAAGGTTGAACATCAAGCTCCTAATCTCATCTCACAACTTCTTGAGTCTTCAAAATGAATATGATTTGTCGATCTCATCAAATAAGTTTAGTCTTTAACTTGCCTCTATCTCATTAAATATTGAGCACTTGATCCCATTGAGTCCACTCACACTATTAGATCTTCATTTCATGATCATCCTCCCGCCATTTAATATCTTTACAAGATTGATCTTTGTCTCTGATGAGCTCTCAATAATGTGACACTTTACATAAGTTCATACCTTTTACACATTGGTGGTAGTTCCTACTATCAAGACACTTGGAATCCTTGAATTTCTCATTGACTATTTGACTTCAAAATACATCATATATTTATTATTCAAGATCTATGATTGTGATACTTATCACTAGTGCATTCACTTATACGTGCCTTTGACATATTGACTTTGTTGTGAATCATTGGATATTATAACAATCTTAAACTTAAAATTTTGTATATTTGACTAATTATGGGGACCATCTTAATATACTTGGAAGGCTAACTTTACACCTTCATATCTTTTACTTTGTTCATCCACATATTCTAAAATTTGAACCATATAAACATGTCATGATAATGAAAAAACCCATATGCTCATTTCTTCCTGAATCATTCAAACATGAAAAATATGATATAATTAATATGATCACTTATATTTTTTTTCCATAGATCTAACTATGATTAGAACTGCTTGGAAGGCCAAATTTGTTCTTGCATAACTTTTGATTCTTTCATTGCATGACCTATAATTTATGCATAAGATCCTCTCACATAGGGGATTCCATCCTTATATTAATCTAATCTAGAAAACTTCATACATTTAATATATTATGTCATAAAAATCCCTACTTACCTTTATCTTTTCATCTATAAATTTTATTGTGGAAAAACACTATCAAAATGCCCAGGAGCCCAAATTTTTTCATCCACATCTTTTTCCTCACTACATTAAATGACTTAAGATTTAGTGTATAAAAATTAAGAAAAAAATTTAACAAACCCATATGATCATTTTGTCCTAACACATTCATGTGTACAAATTCTAACCTCATTAACATTATTACTTGGCTCTACTTGTACCCTTTTGTAAAATTGACTATGTATAGAAACTTAGTTAATTTTGTCTGAGCAGACAACATTGCATCCTCATATATTTTGCTATGCTTCATCACATGAATTTAAATATAGATCATAGAAACTATTTATTAATGTGATCATAACCATATGAGAAACTCCCCTAGACTCATCCATATGTGCTAATGGTGACATCATAAAACTACGTATTCATATTTTCCTCTATAGACCCAAAATTTCTAGATAATCAATATGAATAACCAGATGAATTCCACAAATGAACACAATCACTCCAATCATCGTAGAACTCTAATATGATTCCTTTCACATCCTAAAATCACCATACTCAACATTGAACATTAATGACATTCATAATTCCAATAATCTCTCTTTTGATATCAATGAAAATCATGTTATCAATAGTTTCTTGGTACAAGAGTTAAAATAGATGAAGGATGCAATTTCCATCATCCAAGATAGGAAATAGACAAAGAATTTTAAGTCAGATGATGTGTGTTCTTACACATTCTACATGAAATATCTACAAATACCATTTCCTCGGTATGAGCCATCAAAGTTTGACAAATACAAGGGTAAAGGAGACCTTAAGGCCCATTTAACAAAATTATTTGTTTCTTTCCATCTATTGGCCTATAGTGACATATACCTCCTAATATTGTTTCCTTAAAGTCTAGTAGGAATTGCTTTAGAGTGGTTTCTACAAGTTTTAAAGAACTTAGTATCTAAGTTTGATGACTTTTCAGACAAGTTTGTGTAGCATTTCTCCTATAATATCAAACATGATATTTAATTATTTTATTTGACTCAATAAAAATAGAAGGATGGTGAAATTTTTTCCAACTATATACAAGGATGGAGAGCACTTTATAGCTACTTCACCAATAACTTACCAGATAAATAGTTAGTTATTATTTTTACCAAAAAAATTACAAATTGAAATATCTTACCATCTAGAGCTGCAATGTGCACATACCTTCAAGGAAATCATAAAAAAATATTTATTAATTGAAAAGGACATTATTAACAAAGGGATTATCAAGCTTACCTTGTTGAATCAAACTTAGAATCAAAACCAAGGAAATGGCCAAAATCAAAACAAAATTCAAGTTCAAGCACAAGTGTTAGCACCAACCTAGGCCAACAATTATGAAAAATCTAAACAATTTAACTATAACAAGAATTTTGTTGTAAATGTAATAAAAAAGTCATGACATGTCCAAATGGTGCAAACACCATGTACATAGTGTGTGCTACAAATGCAAATTACTATTCATCAATAGCCTATTTAATAAGCATAGCCTTCATAACAACTTAGACTAGTTCAACAACCTTTGCCTTTGCAAAATCCTCTCCCAAGGAGACTTGATCCTACTTGTTTCATCTTTGGTTACCTTGAAGATCCCATTAAATCTTTGCTTTACAAGTTATCCACCAATTATATAATTATTTGGCCAATTCTAAATCAATATCCTGAGGGCATTCCTTATATGGATTAATATAGGGAGAATGATTGTTTCTACTATCATTAGGTTAACAGAAGCAACCTATGCAATTATGTGTAAATCAAACATCTCATTCAAAATATGTTAGAAAATAGGGAGATAACATTTGATAGTAGAACTTCTACATCTAATCAAAATTTGGGTATTTATCAAACCCCTTTTCCACAACATAATAATAACAACCAACAACAACAATAACAAATTCCAAATCAGTAATAGTAATTTTGGCAACAAAAATAAAAACATCATCAACCAAATGGATGGAACCAAAGGCATAACAATGCCAACAACCAATATACTTACCATGTAATTACATATGACTACAACCAAGTTGTAAGCCATATTATAAGAGGTCACATTTACATCGTTACCATTAATCCAAGACCATGTACTAACCAAATAGTAAAATAACTAAACAATTCCAACTAACCAACCTATGCCAGTGATCTTTCATTGACCTAGGACTTCATGTAGGCATACTAGGAAGCAAAGATTACTACTTTTATACCTTATACTAATAACTCATAAATACCCTATGGCCACATATAAGTGAACTAGAAATCAAGACTTATCATGTTTATCCCCTTAGCACCATCATTTGTTATAAACAATGGTTTTGTATCTAATCTTGATTGTGAAATCATAACTTAGTGGTCAATGATTACCATTTATGGCCCAAAACCATCTGCCATTGCACCCATCCAACCTACCAATCTGATTAGGGATAATATATTAACCAATGTGTTTTAAAATATGTTTGATATTATGCAAAAACTTAGGAATATTCCCAAACAAACTTACATCTTAGATTTGTTGACTACATTTACCATACATAAAAACATTTTAATAAAGTTACTAGGCCAGTCACAAGTTTTAAATAACGTATCCCAAGATAAGTTCCAATATTTAGTTGGACATATATCCCCATGCCATTATTTATCCTTAAACAAAATTTATATGTCATCCCTTGGCCCTCTTCATAACAATATATTATACATCAAAGTTAACATCATTAGACATAAAGGGAAGCATGTGCTCATATAAAATGCATCGGGCTTAAATATTATGTCTCTAAATATCATCAAGATTCTTAGATATATAAAAAATAATCTCCAACTAGAAAATATCATAATCAAGGCCTGTGATAATGAAGAGTGAGAATCACAATGCACTATCAACTTGTCAATTATCATTAAGCCTTTGACCCATGAACATTATGCTATGTGTTATATCTAGATTTATCATACAATTTTCTCTTGGGTAGATCTTGGATCGATCAAATTTGTGTAATCTATTTAACATTACATAATTGTCTCAAGTTCTCTAATTATGGCATGGATTTCACCATTCATGGAGATTTACATCCCTACGAACATTGTAAGCATTTAGAGGTCGAGTATGAAATCTATAACCACCATTTTATCTTAGATCTAGTTCATAAAATGGATAAGGGGAAATAAATTATTATTTATTTACCAGAGGCCAATTGTATAAAACTAGAAAAACTTGATTCAACTTCCCATATGCCACCTCTTAAAATGTCTAATAAATTTACCATCATAGTTAATAGCCCAGGAGAATATTTGACCCAAGATAAATTCCACATTACCAAGATTACATAGAAATCCAAGTCCAATGGAAGACCTAAAGCTAAACCACCTTGAATGGAATGGAAATGAAAAGTAAAAGGCAAACTACATATTCCATCTCCTATGATTTTCGCCATGATCAAGACCCACTTGTAGATGATCAATCATGGTTATATAATGAAAAATTGGCCAATTGTTAAAAAAATTCCAAATACACCATACCTAATATAATCATAGAGAATCATACCTATCAAGGAGGAGGCCTCAAAACAATTCAATAGTGAATGCTTAAGTCAATATCCATGAATCAATATAAGGTAACCTATTGTCTTGGATTTAAACTACCTGGGGTTGACCCTGCATATCTTATTCATGTTTTGATGCCAATGACTACGGATGATGATGACAACAATAAAGTAAAGCCTAAGCATAGCCCTTATGAATACCTAGACAATACTAATTTATTTGACATCCATGTCATTTTTACCCTTATACTATTTATTTATCACATTCCACTTCCTTTATATCACCCTCAACTTATAGCCTGGGACCAATAAAAATCCATAGTGCTTAAAGATGAGTTTGAGAATGATGAGGCCTTTTTCTATTTTTTAGGCCTAAGAGACAATGTTTTATTTGGAGACCATAAACAAGGGATCTCAATCAAACTAAATCCTGCTACTTATTTTTTAGAATGGTTAAACACCCTTCGCCATAAATAAATAGAGAAAACATTGAGGTGCCAAAGTGAAAACCTCTTTGAGGTTCTTTTGGACTAGGGTAAAAGTAAAGAGAAAGTCCAATCTTCTGGGGAAAACTTATTTTATGAATCATTAGATAGAGGTGTTCACCTTTCCCCTAATGAAGCTCATGAGACCACTAATAATGACCTTACCTATGGGTCTAAGTTTAATTCTAAAGAATGACATGGCTTTGATTGAATTATTCAAGAGTTTCCAATAGTGTTTTTCATATGGCCATACTTAACATTGGGAGATTTTTTTTTGTCTTGCCTAGATGAAATTGAAGATTCAACCCAAATAGAGGACTTTGCCATGGTAATCTAATTCAAATCATTGACAATCATTCTGGAAGATTGTTCAATTCTTCTCATAGAATACACTAAAGAATCCAACATCAGGATCCCAAATAAATTGAAATGGATTAAATTAAGTGTGTCCCACACTAAGGAGGAACATGAAGTATTTATAACCCTTATGAAGGAATTTGTTGATATATTTTCTTGGGCTTATTCAAAAATTCCATGTTTAGACCCCACCTTGGTTTTACACCACCTTATTATATATCTTAATGTCAAACCCATGAATTATAAAATACATAAAATTCACCCTCACATTGTTATATTAGTAAATAAAGAGTTGGAAAAAGTCTTATAAGTGAGATGTATTTGACCAATCAAATATATAGAGTAAATATCAAATGTTCTACCAGTTAGTAAAAAGATAAAAGGAATCAATATTTGCATTGATTTCAGACATATAAACAAGGTCTACCCCAAGGATGAATTTCCACTATCAAACATTAACATGATTGTTGATTCCATAGCTAGGTATGAAATTCTTTCACTAATGGATGGATTTTTAGGATACAACTAGATCTTTATTGTACCTAAAGACCAACATAAAACAATGTTCACCACTCCATGAGAAATGTTTTATTATCAAGTTATACCATTTGGTCTCAATAATGTTATTTCCACATACCAAAGATATATGACCATAATATTTCATGATATGATGCATGCCATTGTTGATTACTCCATTGACAACATACTAGGAAAATCAAAGACTAGGGCCAATCATCTAGCAGCACTATAAAGAATATTTGAGAGACTACATGAACACAAGGTCAAACTCAATATTAAGAAGTGTATTTTTGATTTACTTATGGAAAATTTTTAGGCTTCATTATGTCTTGTAGAGGCATCAAAGTCAATTCAACCAAATTAACAAGCCATTATATAGATGCCACCACCTTCTAATTGAAAGTAGTTATTCACTTTGCATGGAAAAATCCAATCTATTAGATGCTTCATTTCTTAGTTCATTGAAAAAATACATCCATTTACACACTTTTTGAAGAAATGTGTCACATTTCATTAGGATTATGAATGCTATAAATATTTTTATCACCTAAAGGATTATCTTGCCAATCCACCTATTTTGTTGCTACATATTCTAGGAAAGGCATTCCTACTATAGCTTTCAACCATAGATGAAACCTTGGAGGCACTTCTATCTCAACATGATAATAATGGAAAAGAACATGATGTGTATTATAAAATTTGTACATTAGTTGAATATGAACAAAATTATACACCCATTGAAAAAGATTATTTAGCTATGATCTTTACAAGTCAAAAATTATGACATTACATTATAAACAACAAGACCATAGTTATTTAAAAAGTAGATCCACTTAAGGATCTACTATCCAAAATATATTTACAAGGCTGCATGGCCAAATGGTTCATTATTATGAGTTTCGGATAGAGTACATCAACTAGAAATATATCAAGGGAAAGTACTTTCAAATTAGCTTGTGGAATCCCCCTTTGCAGATACAGAACCTCTAACTTTCCAATTCCTGGATGTGTCTATTATTTCCATCATTGAAACACCTCTTGAGTAGGATCATTAGAATATTTATTTTGATGAATCATTCACAACACATGGATTAGGGGCAAGCCTATTATTTGTTATACCACAGGGGGATCTGATCCCCAAATCATTGTGTATCAACTTCCATTATACCAATAACATGTTTGAATATGAAGCACTTATTTTATGGCTTTAATAGGTATTATGGTGGAATATTTATCATCTTAAGGTTTATGGTGATTCTTATTTAATCATCAATTAGGTTATAAACCACTTTAAAACCAAGGATGATAATTTGATGCCATATGAGGCCATGATTGACACTCTCAAACAATATATTATTTATTTATAGTTTGAACACATACCAAGGTATAGTAATAAAACAATGGATATCATTACCACTATTAGATATTTGATCTTTCATCTAGACAAGGCAAAATAATATCAAATCCTAATTTATGATATTATAACACCAACTCTTGAACCTTCAACCATCATAATGATTTGTGATATTATTGGTCATAGCTCTATATGGTATTCAAACCTTTATACCTACCTCCATGACCACATTATGTCACAAAACCTAACTCTTAAATAACAAAAGGACTTTATCTACCATACTACATGATATACCTTACTTGGACCAACCCTTTACCATTGTAGCTTGTATGTAACTTTGATTAATTTTCTAAATTTGGTAGAATCAACATTAACATTACAAGATGTTCATGAATAATTACATGAAGTGCACACTATTGAGGCTATCCTCACCAAAAATATCCTACATATTGGGTATTATTGACCAACTATGGATGTAGATGTATCTACTTAAGTTAAAAGGTGCAACACATATCAAAGGCATGTTAATCTAATCCATGCCCTAACCAAGACACTAGAACCAATGCTTACATCATGGTTAATTTTAACATGGGTCCTTGATCTCATGGGGAAGATTAACCCTACCTCATCTGATGACCATAAATACATCCTTACCACTACTAAATATTTCACTAAGTGGTTTGAAACTATAACACTCACTAATGTGATTGGAAAAAAAAATTCCAAATTCATATTTAACCATATCATCTATCTTGGAAGTAAAATGACTAAGACAGGGGTGAATCGGTGTTCAAATATTACATATCTATTCCACTTAAGAAATCATACATCATTCAATCATGTACATAAGTCTAGCAAGCATAAATAACTTTCCACATAAGCATGAAGCAAAAAAACACATCACATATGTTAGAAAACCTCAAGGGGAAGAAAACCCACTAATATATGTAAATGGACTAAAATCCTATAAGACAAACTCCAAATTTAGTGAAGCATGTACTTCACATGGAACACCAATCCCAAATAGCTAACACCAACTCAACTAGAATTTAGTAAGCACCAAATTGCAAGGAGACACCAACCCCATATATGAATTAGCACCAACTCATCCACCTAATTTTTTTTATCACTTTTAGGACACTTTGTTTCTCAATCATTCGATGATGACCACTTCTTTATCTCTTCACACTCTTATCCCTCTCAAACTACCTTCTATGTCTCCTCTCTCTACTAGTCCTCTTCTTGACCTGATTAGGTCATTTGACCTTGATTTTCATGCATATAACTTGTATAAATTATTCATCATATATCTATTAAACTCTTATTATTTTCTATAATACCTTCCAATCTAGAATATATTATTATATTTTCTTGTTCTCTACACTTCATAATAGACCTCTAAACTACCTAGTATTTATACAAGTCTCTTATTCATATCCTTATTGGTTGACCAATAAAATTCAAATTAAATGTAATATATATTATTACATATTATAAACATTAATAAACCATTAATAGAGTCCCTTTAGGTCTAAATTATCTCAATTATGACTTATATCATCTTTAATTCTCATGCAAACCTAATCCCAATAGGTCTACTTAAGACATGTTACACTTTTCCTTCTTTAAAACACATTAAAACACCCTGAAAAATAATAAATTATCATATTAAACTAAAATATACCCATTATAAGTAATATTTTATCCAAAACACTTTTTATATCCAATCACCACTTGAAGCATGCCATTAACACTGTTTATTATACGGCTTGTGCATACCCAAAAAGTTTGTCTTGAAAGACTAAACTATAAACACCTTTTGTCAAACAAACATGGAAAAAAATCACACATATATAACATAAATTACCTTAGTTTCATCACCATGTTATTTATATTTCACAACACATGTCAAAAGTACTCAAACCCCTCTTTGTAAGTAGCCCAGTCAGAACTGCCAACTAGCCTCAAAACACAATAATAGAAAATTGAAATTATGAAACATGAATGAACACAATGAAGGAATTAAAATTTATGAAAAATATCCTGAAAAATAATTACAAAAAACTCCAATAAATATATCAAAATCTTTAATGGAAATTATTAGTCTTACATACCAATTTGTTTACCTTCTCTCTCATAGACCTCACTCAGCCAGACAAGCCATTTTGGCTTTAATGCTCCAACCTCTTACACTAAATTCCAATATTATTAAAATAATTTATATGTAATTAATGTCTTAAAAATAAAAATAATGTGTATTATATACATAAAATCATGGCATAGAGTCTAAAACTCATCATTGTTACTTGCTTACCCATAATTATCAGTTTACCTTAAAGACTAGTCATGCTGATTATGACTTCCAACAGCTTTATGCCCAATTTCAAAGAATTGTATTGAATTTTTATTATCTTATTATATAATTTGAAAATACTAAGATAAAAATATAACATGTTAAAATGATAATATTTGTCTTCCAAACCAATCTCATGACCTTCCACCTTCATTGTCTTATCTACACTGGACATGTCAACTTATGAGAAACATTTTCAACATATCCACTAAACTCAAAAAATTATATCCAATATGAACATGTTTTTCCTGTATTTAACAATTTATCAATTCACTTTGATACATCATTAATCTATTTTTACACATCCCTATTCACCTTATCACTTCTCCTTGGTTTTCTCTCTATTTGCACCATTAGGCCTATTAGCGATAGGTTGTCTTGGATAATTGGTTTAACATTAATAAGGGATATAACCTGACTATAAACCATGATTGACATCAAATACAAGTATCAATATTTTTCCTACATCCATTTAGCAACTTTTACTTGGTCAACTCTAACTTTTAGAATAAATATCTAAGAAACAAGGCCTTTCCTATAGGTTCTATTGACCCACCTTATAAACCAACCACACTTGGAGGTATTAGAGAGAGTTGAATAAAAAATAAAATCACCTAATATCCATTTAAATCCATTCTAAGCACTTTAGATCAATTTATTTGATATAAATTCACTATTAGGGTTCTTTGAGGGTTTAAAACATCTTCTAATCTTAACAATCATTCATTACTATCCCCTCATTCCATAAAACAATGCTTATAAATTTGAGATAGGATGCTTCCCCATATACCATTAATATCTTAGGATCCATTACATAGGTTACACATGCCAATGAACTCTTGAAATTTCTTCTCAGGTTGAGAACCCTTCATTTTGTGCACACAAGAGACCTCAAAACACTTTTTCTTGCCTTAAACTTCAAATTATGACATTAAACTTGGTCATCATACTTTAAACAACATGACACACTTTTTTTAATGCTGACATGTCCATACTAGCCTTTGACATATAACCTCATACCCCATTAAGCTAAGCTCTCTCTTTACTCTCTAGGTATTGATTGTTAAGTCACATTAGGTATTTAAATTGATTTGTAAGTCACATTAGGTATTTAAATTGATCTTCCAACCATTATCCAAGATCTCAACATGTCAAATAATAACAAAAAAAACATATATCATGATAAAACACTATTCTACATCCTTTATAGGCCTTTATAACTCCTCATTAGGTCAAGAAATGTCTAGAGGTAGTCTAGTTGCATACTAGGTCTGTAGGTCCTACCCATATATTCTTACTTTGATACTCTCATGAATGATTCAATTCCTCATTTACATGATCAAATAACCTCATAAAACATAGTATGCCTCTATTCATCCATCTCACCATGCCATCAAGCTTATATTTTCTCATAAGGTTTCTTCATGTAATGACTAGTATCATGATTAGGCTTCTCAAGCACTTGAAGCTTAACAACTAAAATTGAAACACTCCTTTATGCTTCAACACCTTAATCACATGTATTTTATACTCCTTATACAATATAATACCTATACAAATATATCTTCATGCTCATCATGCACATGTTCATGATATGACCTATGTCATGACTAGCCTTCTTAAGACACCTTGTACTCATGGACCAGTACTCAAAACATGCTTACCCTAACCTGAATCTTGACATCAACCTCAAAATAATATTCAGGTTTACTTAAAATTATCTCTCAATATATAGACATTAGGTTTCATTCAAAATATCTCTTATCAAATATCTCATATCTTATAGACCACTTACCATGCATGTTTACTAGATGCAGTTTGACATCAATGACATCAACATTGACATCAACCTTGACATAAATGACAAAATTTCTCAACAATATACCACTATGGTATCCCATCTAACATTATATTTAATAATGGTGAATAATTAAAGAATAAGGATGTCAAATCACTGTGTGTTGTGTACAACATTACTCAATATTTTCTATGACATATTACCCATAGGGTAATGACCAAGTAGAAGTATCCATCGAAAACATTGTCAACATACTTAAAAATATCATAAATGATGATGACCATAATTAACACCTCCAAATATTTTCCACCCTCTAGGCATACTGCATAAATTATTGTATCCCAATAAGAGTCACTTCATATTCACTACTTTATGACACTGAGGCCATTCTTCCCAATGAGGTAGAGTTACCTTATTTTCACATATATTTTAATAATATCCTGGAAAATGAATACTATTGAGTATCTAACATACAATATCTAAATTTATTTGATGAAAAATTCATGAATGTATTCAATATCCTTCAAGAATAACAAAATTGACTTTGTGGTCACTATAATCGATGGGTCAAACATAGAGAATTGGAACCTAGTGATATTTTTCTCAAATAAAACCAATAGAATACCAAGGATGAGAAGAAGAACATGGGAAAATTCAAACCCCGCTAGATAGGCCCCTGTATCACTGTTACAAATTATGGATCTAGAGCATACAGGCTCATTACACTAGATCGGGATGAACTTGATGAGCCGATGAACATTATACACCTCAAGTGTTACTTCTCTTGAGAGACCTAAAGTATTATATATGAGACCCATTTGTGATGTACCATAATATATAAATTATCATTTGTATCAAATTATTCTATCATATACCATTCTTCTATGCTTTTCTTATCAACCAAAGTTATTTTAAAACTCCTTACCCAACCCCTTTAACCTTGGTTCTATTCCATTAATTCCACGAGCAGTTTAAACAAGAGGATTCAAATCAAGTTTCATCAATTGACTGAGTATTATATATAGATGAAATATTTTAGTGTAGTATGATAATGGTTTGGATGTTACATCCCTCATTCATTATTTTGATTCATTCACATGATAATAATTATAACCACATTTGGGCAAATCAGCATACCACCATCATGTTACTAATTATAACCACTTATGGGAAAATTAGTATCACTGACTCATGATACTATTTCCTAATTATAAACACCTATGGACAAGTTAGGAAAAACACCTTTATCATGCCATTAATTACCACCTTGCCATTCATATGTCATCCTATGCCACTTGCCTACTTTGCCTAGTTTATGAATTTATTGTACCTGGTTAGATTCCTCCATTATAGGGAATAACTATAGTGATTTGGGGTCCCATATTAGAACTATGTAGTTAGTGATCGATTAATGTTGAGGTCAGCTCAATTACCCCTTTTTCATGATCTTACCATTTTGTGATCTTCTTCAAGTTTAAACACTCTCACCATTTTTTGAGTTGGATCATTTTGTATATCATCATTCTTGATTGAGTTGAGATACTTGAAAAAATTCAAAACCATTTGAAAAAATATTTATAAAATCATAAATATTGACCACTTCTTTGCCTTAAAGATTTTAGGATCCCTAGATATTTCACAAGAAACCACTTGTCATTTAGTTTGACCATACTTATTGACCTTATGTTCCACACTCTCACCATTTTATGAGTCGATTCCTGTATTCCTATAAAACACAATCATGTTTTTCTCAATAATCAATTTCTTCAATCCCATATCCTAGGAAAACTATATTTGGCTTAATGTTTAAGTAGGACCTTGTATCCATGGAACTATGTAGGCAACAAGCACTTAGCTATTGTATTTGGAGTCAGCTTGGCCACCCCCTTCCTTTTCTTTTATTCCCCCCATTTTATTTGTTTGTTTCATTATCTCCTATAGTCTTGAGGCCATGTTCATCATCTTGTTTGTTCTCTATTTTCACTAGCATTGTACTTAGCCATTGTCTATGTTTATTAAATTTTGTTTTCTTTATTTATTTTTTATTCTATATTTCTTGTTATTTATGGGTGTTTTGTTTCTATATTTGTTTTTTTTGTTTGCCTATCAATTTGATTTCATTTTTTTTCCTTGATTTAGTCTATGTGTGTTCATTGGGTGATTCATTTCACATTATTCTTGAATCCATCCATAATCATATGTCAACATTGTCATCATGTTTTTCATCATTGGTGAATTATTCTCAGTTATTTATTGCATCACATGTTAGTCCTTATACATATTTGGGCTAAGTTCTCATGGTATTTTATATCATGATACCTACCATCATTTGATATAGAAAAATTCAGCATGGGAAGTATTAAAAACAATGCATCCATAATATATCTTCTTCTCATCTAAAAATTTATTGATCTACCCAAATCATTCCCCATAGATAGAGTAATTAAATTGTGAAATATTTTTAATCCTTACTAGTTAGGACATGCATCTCCATATTATCAAGTTGATCGAATTCATCTTTCTCCTCTGTACCAATTTTCCATCATCATGATACTAATAATTATAACCATTTTTAGGCAAATCATTATATCTCATCCCACTTGTTTTTCAAATGATTATAACCACCTTTAAGCAAATCATTATGTATTATCCCACCTAGAGCTCCATATGCCATTTAAGATAATTTCCTATGGGCAAATAATTATGTTTTGATCTATTTGGAGGTTAATGATTATAACTATCTATGGGAAAATCATTCTCTTTCTTATACCTAATTGGGGCATATATTCATTATCATAAATATTATAACTAACTTTGGGTAAATCATTATATTTATCCAACCTAGGGCCTTTTTTTATTCTCCTAATGATTATAACCACCTACGGTAAAATCATTGTTTTTCCTTTTAATTATTATAACTACATTTGGGGAAATCATTCTCTTGTTACCCTAATCCTATTTTCAATGATTATAACTACTTTTGGGAAAATCATTACCTTTTTTATCCCGCCTATGATGATGATTATAACTACCTATGGGAAATCATATTGTTTGTCTACACAATTAAGGAAAATCCATATACCACTGATTATAACCACCTATGGTCAAATCATTCTCTTCCACCCATTTTACCTTTTGGTCCAATCATTTTATTTCTTTTAAGGGACTGATTGTTGAGCATCTTTGTCAACCACTCCCTTGAGGGGGAATTCAGACCTCATCTAACTTTTTGAAGTAGTAAGCATAAAAGGCCTTTTAATTCTTTGATAATATGTTATTGTGCCTATAGATTGAAACACATTCCTAAATAGGGGAAGACTATAGACACCTAAAACTAGCCACAACTAGATTATAACCAAACTTCAAATTGATTCCTACCAACCATTACAAATTAAGCCTAAGAATCATTGAACATCCCAAATTTGGTTTTGCATCATTATAAAAACTCAAAATTATTTTGATATATCCATAATTGGGGTATTCTATCGTATACAACAATAACCTCTCATGGATTCATCTCTAATCACCTTATGGAATAACAATAATCAATTTGGCCTATGGACCTATTAAGTGGGGAACTTACTCACTTGATCAAATCTTAGAAGAGATAAAAGGACAATATAAATAAACTTAATAAGTTAAATAATATTAAATGCCTAGTTGAATTATCCATTTGTAATTAATGAATATCTAAAAATAGAATTTTCTAAAATTAAAATATCTTAGTCTATCCTCATTGGCTCTATGAGTTGTCAAGCTCTTTGAAAATATCCTAAAATATCTAATTTTAGAGCCATGCCTAGTAACTACAAATAATAATTACTTGAGAACCATTAACTCTATTTCACTTAGTTTTAACTCACCAAGAGTTAGTTTGAACCCATTCCAGGCATAAACTCAAGCTTGACTAACCTTGGGTGAGAGTTAATTCCTAAGGCTATAAATTCAAGACCTTGCCTATTGAACCATAAGATATTTTGGTGCAAAGTTATTATGCATAGATGACTTAAATAATTTGATAAATATTAGTGTTATAATTTTTAAATTTCTAAAAGTAAGGTTACGATGCCCAAATATTAAGCCAAGTAACATCAAAATCCAAGGTGACAAGGAGAGAAGGAGATACACAACCATCATTTTCAAAGACTTCTTGATGCAAAAGTCAAGAAAGACACCCAACAAAGCATTTGGATCTCCCAAGGAAGGTATAAGAGTTATTATCTTTTATGTTTTAGTTGGGATTTCATTTAGTCTTTGTTAATAACCTCTCCCTAGTATTTAGGCTAGAAGTGTAAATGTAAGTGTGTTTATTTGAATTGTATTACTTGAATTAAAACTATACTAAACTCCGTTCTTGGATTCCTTGATCACATATAATATATTTCCATAAGCTATTAAAAAATATAAATATGTAGTAGACATTAAATCCATCATCCAAATGAGCAATGATCATTTGCATGTTATTTTTTCCAAAAAGAGGCCAACCATATGGGGATTATCTACCTACCTCAACCATCAGTTGCGAAGGGGAGAAAAAACCTAATGGATAAATATGAATGCAAAAGGTAGTCACTTTAGTATTGATTCAAATGAGATCACTAGGGTTATTTTTATGGTATCAAAACAATAATAATAAGATGTTTAAAAATCAACAAATAATAAATAAAGCATAAATGTTACCAAACCCTGATGACTTTATACATTCTTTTAAAGATTTAACATCAAATGTATTTGAAAAAATGGACATGAAAAGTTATTAAAACATCAAATAATCATACTTTAAAAGTCATAAAAAAAATCAATAAATAAACATTTTAACCATCTATTTCCTCAATTCACCTTTTCACCTTAAAAAGTTGAGGTAGAACTTATAACCTCTCCCTGTTGGGATTTTTAATTTTTTGTTTCTCCAAATGTAATAACTATTTTAGGTGTATTCAAGACATTTTAAAATGATTCCAAATGATAAATTCATTTTATTTAAAAATTTGAAGCACCCACTTCACATTCATGATTTAATAAAAAAACCCAAACTTACTTATTTACATAATGTGACAACTAGTAAAATCTAAGTATTAACCTCTTTGTTCCCTAATACTTCTTCCCACTTCACCATCCTCCCTAATAATCCAAAATAATTTATTTTAAACATTTTTATATTTTACTGATCTATAGTTTAATCTAGTATAGCTACCCATTATACCAAGTGGAACTCTAATGAAAACTACTTAAATTTTTTGAAACTTCATGACCAGATTTTGCATGCATATCAACAAGTTTGAAACACTCATTGACCTAAATGATCTCAAAATCCACATGCAAAACTTCACAAACCATCGAGTAGTTTCTAAAAATGAAAGAATCCATATTTGATATAACTTTTAATCAAGTCAACCAAACCATATCATTATCATGGTTTGGGTTGATAACTAAACACAAAAAATGACATAAACCTAAAACTCCAAGACTTATGATTTAAACATTACACAAAGGATTAATACCATGGTCCCTCTTTACACTATGTCCTATTCCTTAAGACTATGGACTTTTTAACAATGCAACTTAGACCTTTAAATGGTCTATAAAGTAGAGTATTATGAAAAATATCAAAAGTCTAAATGACTTCTAAGTTCCTTGCTTAAATCATCAGAGATGTCAAAATTCCATTCATAGTTTGTATGATGATTTATTCATTAGTGTTATAACTATACCATTCTCAACCTAATGCCAGTTGATTACTTCAATAATATACCAATCAGTCCAAAATGATAAATAATAGAATGAATAAAAATAACCATAAAAGAAGTAAAATTTTCAAAGGAATACACAACATAACTCAAGAGTGAAACATTCAATCAAAAAGAGGTTTTGGCTTAAGTTGTGATATTACTTACATCATGACTTCAAATCTTCTTATGTGTTATAATTCATCATCAAAGTCATGCTCTTCTTACCTAACCTACTCATATTGAGAAAACACATGCAACCATGTCAATAAAAGACATAAAAAATACATAATCAAATATAAATTTATAAATTTTAAATAAATATAATTCTCAATTAACCATTTAAACTAAGTATAATACAATACATTATAAAAAATATTAAAATGTCCATGGTACATTATCAATATAACATAAAAGTCTAAATAAATGGTCGTAATTAGAATGTCAAGTAGGCATGGTTATGAAATCCACCCTCCCTTAAGAATGGAATAATTCTTGGGACCTAAAATAATTGAGGATAATGCTATAGAAAATAAATTTCATATTCTTAGGTATCCCTTCTTTCACCATTTTATCTTGTTGGATCAAAACTTACTAAAAATTTCTATTTCACAAATTAATGTTACATTAAGATAGATTCTTTATGGGATCTATTTGGGTCATTTCCTCATCTGACACCTATATATTATTCTAATTAATAATATGAGATGGATCTAGAACATATTTTCTTAGTAAATCTACATGAAAAACATAATGTAATATAAATAAATAAAGAGGGAGAGATTGATGATAAGCAATAAAGGTTATTCTTTCCACTATATCAAAAGGACAAAAATAGTGTGGAGCTATTTTAGAATCTTTTCTAAGCTTCATTGAGATTTTGTGGGGTATTACAAATAAAAACTAATCATAAATCTCAAATTCTTTATGTGATCTTTTCAAATCAACATAGCTTTTCTATTGATCAGAGTTATATTTTAGCTTTTGACATATGACACCCATTTTATCATCAAACTCTTGTAAATTCTTTGAACCTTAAAACACCTAGTTTTCCAAACTATCCCAGATGAAAGGATTTTTACATATTTTCCCATATAAGGCTTTGAAAGGTGCAATATTGATTATTGAATGGTAGGTATTATTGTAGTAAAACTCTACCAAGTGGATAAAATATTCTAACTTATATTGTTGATCCATGACATACATTCCTTATATGTCTTAAAAATCATGTCCAACCTTTCATTCTGACATTATGTATTTAGTAAATAGGCTAAACTTAAATTTAGCTTTGTACAAAAGGCAACCATCATAGTTTGCCAAAAGTGAGAAGTGAACAGTTTATCTCTATCTAATATTATCACTTAGTGTACACCATGAAGGTGAAACAATTATCTTAAAATCCTCCTATAAAGAATGGAAACATCATCCATAATGTTTCCTGCTATGAAATGAGTAACCATGATGAGTTTATCAATCACCATCTGCGTTAAATCATGTTTATTTCAAGACTTATGCAATCCTATGATAAAATCCATTGATATCATTTCCCATTTAATTTTAGGAATAAAATGTGGATAAATAAATCCTATAATATGTCCATGCATTTCCTTTACATATTTTCATTCCAAACATTTGGCCATAAATGAAACCATGTCTTTTTACATGTCTTGCCATAAATACAACTTTTTCAACACTTGTGTCACTTTTGTGACAATAAGGTGAGAATAATGTGGTGATACATACACTTAATTGAAGACATGTTCTATCAGATTCCCTAATCTCATAGAATAATTTATTCCTTTGTCTCTTAGTAAAACATATATATCCACTCAAAGTTTAAAATTAGAAATTTTTGATCCTATATTAACATAAAAGTTTAAGCATTATGAGTCTAATTTTTGTTCTAATAGCACATAATCCTTGAAATTTGATTTTAGAATAAATATATCTGCAATGTAGGTCAACCTGCTTAGAGAATCAACTATTATATTATATTTTTCCATCACATAATCTATATTAGTATACAAATTACTAATAAATTTCATCCATCTTCTTTACTTCGTATTGAACTCATCATGAGAAAATAAATGCACAAGACTTATATGGTCTAATTTTGTTTTAAAATTATTTTCAAATGAGAAATGCTTCCACTATTTAAGTGCATAGATAAAAATATCTATCTCCCAAACATGAGTTGGGTAATTTTTCTTATGAATTTTTAGATTTATAGACTCATTAGTAACCACCTACCATCTTGAGTCAAAATAACACCAATACCCACTTGAAAAGCACAATCCCAAATTTCAAAGTGTCTATTTGGTTATGGCACAAATAATGGTTATGAATATTTTCATATCTTGTAAATCATATTCACATGTAGGAGTCCTCATCAAAATTCTTTCCCTTATTTTTAAATTAAGTTATAATATTTACAATCCTTGAGAAATCTTTCTCAAATCTTTGATAGTAAACAATAATTCCCATGAAGATTTGCACTTCATACACATTATTAGGAACTAGGTATTTATTAATGGATACAATCCTTCTAGATTATATTGTAAGGCCATATAAATAAATTACATGTCCCAAGTAATGAATTTGTTAATGGAAGATGGAACACTTGGAAAAGTTTCTAGTCAACTTGTATTGCCTCAAACATTGCAATAACATTCTATTGTTGATGTTATTTCTCATTCCTTGAGTAAATGAAAATGTCATCTAGGAAAACAAGAATAAATTATTTAAATAATCTTGGAAAACACTATTCATTAAATTCATGGAATTTTTTGTATCAATGGTTAGACCAAGGGCATAACCACAAATTCAGAGTGCTCATATATTAATTTAAATGTTGTTTTATGAACATATTCATCTTTTATATGGAGTTGGTGATACCCTAATCAAATATATATCTTTGAAAACATGTATTCTCATTTTATATAATAAAATAGATCATATATTTTAGGAAATGGATAAATATTCTTTATATTAATGTTGTTTGGCATTCTATAATGAATATATAGTCTAATAATTCTATCTTTGTTTTTAATAAAGACTATGAGAACTCTCTAGGGTGACACACTAGGGTGTATCACTACATTATCCAATAAATATTTTAGTTAAACCTTAAATTTTATTAGATCTACTACATTCATATAATAAGCTATTTTGGATGTTAGTGTAATACCAGGCATTACATAAATCATAAATTCAAATTCTATCTTAGGAGGTAATCTGGGTAGTTCTTCTATAAAAGTATCCATAAACTCTTACAATAGAGGATATTCCAAGAGAATGAACTATGTCTCCTCAAAAAATTAATTTATCTTAATGGCATATAAATATCATCTTGAAGACATTAGAAAACTACACATAGTGGTTCTAGATGTTAAAATACCCATAAACCACCTCATGACCCCTTTCAGCCCAACCTTGACCTTTCATCCAATAACAAGACCTAACTATAGTTAGCTTGACCTACTAGATGAACCCAAATTTTTAACTTAACTTACCTTTCACCCTCAACCATTGATAGTCACCCTGACCACTGATGGTCACCCTAACCACTGATGGTCAGGTTTTCACTGCCTGAACACTAAACTCCCACAACAACTCCATTTTTATTTTTTATTTTAACCACCCAGAAATTATGCATGTTAAGTTTAAAATTTGAATTTGGTGTTTAACCCCTCTATAACCTATACTTCCACCTCTTCCTTTTTCCTATAAAAAAGAGAAGAGGAGGAGATGAAAGGTGGATCAACAATTTTTAGAGAAATCACCATCAAAACTTCTTGGGTAAGAGATTGGAGCTTCTTGTGTAGGTATTATTATATATTTTAATATCCCAACTCTATTAATTCTTCAAGACATCAACTATCAACTTAAATATAAGTATATTCTTCTTATTTTATGTTTAGGTTATTTAGTTTCAATAGTTTTGCAACTCTATTACCTCTTCCACAATAATACCCTGACCATTCTCAACCACTTGTGTACCAAACCTCTACCCTTGAGACCTCTGAGGCTCTCTCTTACACTAAAAACCTTTAAAATATATCCAAAAACCCAAAAAACCTTTCTATAACCAACCCATAACCTATTCTGACTAGAATCAATAAGTTGTCCAAACACATAGTGACAACTAACAGTCACTATAACCAATAACTATCAACCTACCATATTGAACCAACCAAAATTTTTAAACCACCCATCCATATCAAACCTACCCACCATATCATCTATGTCAAATCTATTAAATACCTCAACCTTACCCAACCTCTCAAACAAACCTACCTTATCTACTTTATCAAACCAACCAAACTTTATGAACACACCAAACTTATTAAACAAACCAACCTCATGAAATCATAGCAATAACTATCAACCAATTTTTTTGAACCCAAAAACCTTATTAGACATACCCAACCCATCAAATCACTCAAACTTGTCAAATTAACCAAACCTATTTAGTCAACCAACTTTACCAAACCAACCAATTAGCTCTCAACCTCAAGATCTATTGGTGCATCCTCTTCATAGGTAGTACACTCTATTAGGGGAACCATATGCCTCAATCCTTGAAAAAATCTTAAGGGATTTTGTCATTAGACTCTTGTAAATCAAACCCATCAATGCTTCTCTTCCAAAACCCATTTGGTTTATAGAGAATGTGTTTTGTATGTATCATCACACAAATGGACATGTGGTAAATAGATGTGGGTATTTTAAGATGATCATCCAAAACCTTATCAATCAAAAGGAGGTTCCAAAGGATATTCTCTATGTTCCTCCCAACATAGCCTTGAATTTCTTCAATCAATCAATCATTAAACCTATTTTTTCACCCATTATTGTGCAATATCATAACCAAATCCCTCAACATAATGAGTTATATTCATTATATTTGGTCCTTAGTGCATCTATAACTATGGAAACCATAATAAAAACCCAAACCAATCCACTTGTTAACCAAGTGAACCCTTTTCAACATCCTAATGAAATCATCATTAAGGAAGAATTAACCTTAAACCAACCACTTATTAACCATAAAGAGCCTCTTAAACTTTATTTCAAAATCATCATTAATAAAACCAACCCTCCTCTTCCACTTCCCCTTTTAATGGATCCAACCCAAACTCAAAACACCTAGCCTATAACTAAATATAACCCAACCTAAACTAAAATTAAACCCATTCAATTCCTCTATAATTTACTCATTTTTATCTACCTAATGACATTGTATTTGGTTCAATTCCATTTTTAATAGGGTCAAATGTTTGTCACCTTACCTTACCAAACAAATAAGGAAACCCAACCAACAAGATGAATCAACCACCCATCCTACCTTTATTAACAAATCAACCCAAATTTTGATCTAACCATAAAAAAATTATCTATCAACCCAAGCCAACATAAACCCTTCATTTGAGATTTATTAAATCTTGGCTACCATTACATCCAAGCTACCCACACATCACCTAAGATCCCTCATTGGGACAAACTAATGCTCTTATCAAACCTACATTTAATTTCAAGATGATGTTTCCAACATCATTTTTAGACCCCAAACCTACCTAAATCCATCCCAATAGTGTTTCCATCACCATAGAACCATCAGAGAAATCCTACTTGAACCACCACCTACAACTTGAACTCCAAACTAACATATAACAACTAAGAACCCTTGAGAGGAAAATGAAGTTATCTTCATCCTTCCCAAAACACTCTTTACTAACCCACATTTTTACCTAGGAATATTTTCACACCTCAACTTTCATGGAAAGAGTATCAAGAGGAATTCTTCCTCTAAAAGATTTGACCAAGCAGTAGCCCTAATATTAACCAATGACTAAACCAACCCTTGACACCTACCATCAACCCAACCTTTCCTATAACCAAGCCAACCTCACCTAAAACCAATCAAATCTTAACTACCACCAAACCAACCTTAAACTTCAACAAGCTTGAACCATAACCACCCACCATCAAAACTAAAAGCCAATTCAAATCTTAACTGTCATCACCTAACCAACATTATCTCTTACTTTGTCAACTATCCATGGAAGGATCAAACTGGGGGAGTTCTCCCTTTAAGAGGCTTTGTCCATATGTTAAAAAAACCTAATGCCTAAACCTACCTAACCAAACCAAAAACTAACCAACATTACCAATAACCAAAGTCTAGTAACCATCACCTAACCAACTTTGTGGAGACAAATGGAGTCATTTTGTTTCATTCTGCCTACTTAAAAATCATCACTCCAACATATTTTCCATGCCTAATCTAGTATCAAAAATTTACTATGAGATATTCATTCTTGATTGGCTCAAACCATTTGCATGTATGTGTGGATATGGTGAATATTAGAACCTAAACCCCTTAATGTTTGGTGTTTATGTCCCATTATTTTATTAAACCAAGTTTTTAGTCATCTTGTTTTTATGTTAATCTCATCCCTTATTTTCATCCACCTTCATTTCCATATTTTAAGGATAATAGATTAATATAAGATTAAGTGATTATCTATCACAACCTTAGCCTAATCCTAAGCATGGGTACCATGACTCTAACTATGGCATGATTCTCATAGACACTTATCATCCCTTATAAGATGAATCCTCATGGTCATTATCACTTAAACCTCTTTCACCCCTAATTCACCTTCTTATGCTATGGTTTCTCATCTATAAAGGGAAGCCTTTAAGCATATATAGCCTAGTCCATGTCTAAACTAGCATAACATTCAATTTGGGATACCCAATATCACTTGGATAAAAAATTTCTAGCATTGTAGACTACTCTTTTGAAGGAGAACTACCTAAAATCATCAAAAAATTACTTAAAAAGGGTATACTAATCCATCAAATGATATCTATCCACATAAACAAATCCAAATCTTAGACCACTCACTTGAAGGATAGCTAAACCCAACATTTATCAAGAAAGTAATCACCTAGAAGCTTCTTGCATCAATCAGCTTCCCAACACCATCAACTTAAATCAATCAACATACCCCAAGTCAAAAGTTAAAAACAAATCAATCCTAAGAAAGCTATAATCTACTTTCATACACCATTTATAGACTTTTTCCATTGATTAGTCTACACCCAACTTAGAACATGGACTTGTTTATAATGATTCCTAGGTCACCTACAAAAGGGGTAATCCATCCCCACTACAAGGTTATGCTACCATCCATTACCTATTTCATCCATCTCTCCTTTTACCCTCTAAAATTTAATGTATTTTAGCTTCCTTAACACTACATGATCAATCCACCTCTTTTAACTAATGAACTAACACATGAAATTCATGAAAGGGTTTTATGTTCTTAAGCCCACCCATCTTTCCATTATGGTCTTTGCCAACTAGAACATTTCAACCTCCTTCTATTTTCATGACCACTTGAAAGGGCATATGTCTTCCCCTCTTGGAGTCATCAAAAACAAACCAACCAATAAACTAACCTACTAACCATGCACCCATTGGAGAACACCTTATTCTCCACCACCCAACCAAACCAGTTAACCTTTACTTGGTCATCTTGACCCACCTTTTGGCTTTTTTACAGCCTAAATTTACTTTGGTCATTTTGATCCCATCATTTACCTTTCCATTTTTGATTAACTTACGCTACTTTTGCTTAATGACCATGTATGTTTCTTAGAGCATGACCCTTTGTGATCCCAACACATGTAACCATTTTTGTCTTTTCAAGATCACATCCTACCTTGGATACCTATGAATACATTGACCTCACCTAGGAAAGTTGAGTTTATAAGAATAACCCATATCATCTATTCTTAATGTTATGGCCTGGTTACCCTATTACTTGTCTTCCTAGTACCAACCTTGTTTTACCACCTTATCCCAATTATTCAATAATTGGAGATTACCCTTCTCCACTAATGATTCCATCCTTTCCACTAGCCATTTTGGCTTGAATTTTGCATGTTTATGTGATGATATTGCCTTGGTCCTTTTGACTACACAATCATAATTTCCATGTTGAGATTTTTTGAACTTTAAATACCTTACACACACTTGACCAACTTGTGGATTCTTGATAGCACTTTCTACCTATAATACCTATGACTACATCAGACTAATTTGTGTTTTTCCCAAGAGCACTTCCTACCTTGGATACCCATGAAAACATAGACCTTGCCTATGAGACTTTCATTTATGAGTTTTCCTAACTACCATGCCTAAATATGGTCACATGATCTACTTGTCACTTATCCTTTAGCACTGACCTTAATTTTTACCAACTATGGAAACCTAGTCAATATATGATATTGACTATCACACTTTTATCAAAACTTATGTTCATGTTCATGCTTCAGTACCCAAAATATCACTCACCTTTTATCATCACCTTCACAACCTATCACAATTTCACCCAATTTTGTTTCACCTCATTGAATCCTAGTTTGAGGGGGAACACCTCTTCCCATGCTCAGGGAAACTAAACCTTCAACCTAAAATCCATTTTTATTTTATAGCTTGTTGATATAAACTATATAACAAAAAAGGGGAAAATGTAGACACTATAAAACTACACATAATGGTTCTAGATGTTGAAACACCCATAGGCCACCTCAAGACCCCCTTGGGCCCAACTTTGACATTTTGATCGATAACTAGACATAAATATTTTTAGATTCACCTACTAGCTTGACCCATCTTTTCAACCCAACATACCTTTAACCCTCGACTATCTATGGTTACCCTAACACTTGATGGTCACCCTAACCAGTAATGGTTAGGTTTTCACTACTTAAAATCTAAACTCCCACAATAACAATAGTTTTCTTTTTTATTCTTATCCACCCATGAATTGTGCATGTTAAGACTAAAATTAGAATGTGGTGTTTATCCCCTCTTAAACCTACACTTCTACCTCTTCCTTTTTCTTATAAAAAAGAGAATAGGAGGAGGTGAAATGGGGATTAGTAATTATCAAAGCAATCACCATAAAAAATTCTTATGTAAGAGATCAAAGATTCTTGTGTAGTTATTCTGTTAAATTACAACATCTTAACTCCAGCACTTCTTCAAGCCATCAACTATCAACTGCAAGATAAGTATATTATTCTTATTTTAAGTTTTAGTTATTTAGTTTTAATAGTTATACAACTCTATTACCTCTTTCACCATAATACCTTAACCATTCTCAACCACTTGACTACAAAAAATTTACCATTGATACCTCTGAGACTCTCTTTTACCCTCATGACCATTAACTAACCTATAACAACCCATAAAACCTTTATGTAACCAACCTACAACCTATTCTAGCTAGAACTAATAAGTTAGTTAAACCCATAGTGACTGTTGATAGTCACCATAATAGTTGATATTCACGTTAACTATCGATGGTCACCCTAACTATTGATGGTTACTATGTAATAAAATAATAACAAGCTCATATCACCTCTCAACCTCAACCAAAACCCTATTTTCTTAACCTCTATCACTATATAGACTAAAAACAATACCATGATCATGCATGAACCTACTTTTGATAGTTTAGCATTTATTTTAATGTTATTTTGTTGAAATAAGCATGTTTTTTGAAAAGTATTTATTTCCTTAATCTAAGTACTTTCATTTATGTTATGTAACCTCTTTTATTGGCAACTTTATTAACATTAACTTATCTTAAAAGGTGGATTGATAGCCTCCAAGTAAGTCATGTAGTTATTAGATCTAGCTTTCTAGGCTATCCACCTTTCTAACCAACTAACCAACTATTTCTTTGGTGCTTTCTTATTTTTAGGTCTTTCCTCCCAAGATAAAGATGAGTATCTACAATCATCTGGATCATGGATCATAAACCAAATCCAAGTTATACCAAACTCACCCTTATTTTAAAGTTTGACTCTTTATTCTTGAGAAATAAATCAAAATTTTAGTGGAACAAATCCTTTTTTGATAGTTTTCTTTAATTTAAAGGCTTAAAGTATCCTTTGGGTTAAAGGCTTAAATATTCCTTATATTACTACATGTTTACCTTCTTCATATAAGCATTAGATTTTATTATTAAAAAAATTAAGCTTATCTTGATGATTTTTCAAAAAATCCATGCCTAAGATAAGGTCATAGGATTTGGAGGAGAAATGAACAAGTTGACATGAGTATTAAAAACTTCTAAATTAATCTCAACTTGCTCAACACATTTTTGAACAATCACTATTTTTGGTGCTTACTATACCTCCCATTATTCTCTAAGTCTAGATAGTTTGGTTTTACATTTTTATATCACTTATAGGAGAAATAAAATTATAATTTTCTCCTGAATCAATAAAAATTGTGAAAAAAAAACAAAAAATTATACCTTGAGTCTCAATAAGAGTTGACTAAAATTATGCATTTTTGTTGTCTACTACTGCATAAACCTTGTGGTTGCCTTTCAACTTACGTCAATATATGATATTATTTTCACTACATTACAAACATGTTACAATAGTCTTGGTTGGAAGAGGGACTTTATTAGCTCTTGTGGTAGGTCCACAAAAGCTTTAGCGATTATTGGTTTCAACATTATTTATAAAAAAGAGTGAGGTCTAGAATTATTATTATAAAATTATCCTATAGATCTATGATTCTTTCTATCAATATTATTTTGATCACTTATTTTTAAGTTTTTACTCATAGGTGTAATTTTTTATTTAGACTTACTTTATAGCCTATAGTCTCAAAAAATTTGTCTTGCCTTCTAGCAAGACTTCTCTTTTTATTCATCATGGCTTGTTAATTTCAAAGCAACTACTAATGTTATTCGGTTTACCATGTTCACATTATGCTTGATAACTATTTTTAAACTTATCTTAAACTTATTGAACTTATTTTATTCATCTTACAAGTAATTCACATGCCATAGGAGTCCTAAAAACTTATTTTCATATTCTAAAACTCTCATGGTTATTTATTTTAGAAAACTAAATTTAATGTTTTTAAGTTATTTATAAATGATGTTCAGATACATTTTTATGAATTATTTATCAAATGAATAAAGTGAAATAATCATGTAATCATACCCATTAAGAACACACAAGTGGTTCTACCATAAGCTAACATCACCCACAAAATAGTAAGCTCTGATGATGCTTTGTTATTAGAACCCATATTATGTAAAGTTAAATTATTTTGTAAATTAATTAGCCATGCCTCAATGGAATCACCTATGTCTTCACTAGAAAATGTGGGAGGGGGGTGTTTTTCATCTCCTTTATTATGGGCTCTAAAACTTTAGGTTGCCTTGGATTCACATCACAAATCTTTTCTTCCTACCCACCTTCATGTAAATTCTCTATGTGGATCAACCTTTGACAATACCCTTCCATTCACTCTTTAATATTATGGAATGCACCCAATATACAATGTATAATAACATATAATTCATAACGAACATATTGTTCAAGGTTATCTCGATTTCTAAAATGTTTTTCATCATGATCAACATCAACATGTGCATGCTCATCTTGATCATGATTATCAACCAAATCACTTCTAACATTACATCTTTCTTGGGTTGCTCTAGTTTTTACCATATTTGTAAAATTTAAACATACATATTTATAAAAAATATTTTATAATTTTTGTTTAATTTATAGGTTAAACAAAGGATATAATACCACATGTCATAACCCCCAAATTTCAAGTTATCAAAAACCTATTTTTGAGGGATTATGCTTATAGATTCCAAACCTATCCCAGTCAACAACTGTGTTTAGGTAGTATAACTGACTCTATTTAGTGTATTCGAATAATGATTAAAATGAAACTTTGTATAATTAAGAGTGTGAAGATTAAAAAATCAACTTAAATACCAAAACATTCAATATTAACTTAATTATTTACTTGAGATTATAATAATCATATAAACTTTAGGTAAACTAAAATTATTAACAGTCTTAATGAACTATATCAGATACAATAGGTTAAGTCACAAAACATTCAAACATCCTACTTGAAAAAGAAGATACAAACATATTTAAATTTTAAATTTCATGTTAGTGTTTCAAATTGGTCTTATCCATAAATTATACAACCTTACTCACTAATTCAAATAAATCAATTAATTACTTTGATTACTATTGATGTTTAAGTATGCAAATAATCACCAAAGTCATGGGAAGCTTAAAATATGTGGGAATTGATCCTCAAAACAACCTCTAGATTTTAAATAAGCTATTTTTTCTCTTGGGGTTTGGTGTAAAGGGAAAGAAAACAACACATAAAATAAGTATCTAAACTACTAAGGTGATACGCCAAGGTTGGATTCCTTTATTGGCAAATTAAAGTGAAGAGTAATAATAGACTTTACTAAAGTGTATTAAAGAGTGCAAAGCATGATCAATAATTTTAGTAATGACTTATAGACTAACCAAAGGATCATATGAGAAATAAATAACTTATATAAGCTTCTAGTCTAACAACACTATATTAGTTTCAATAATTTTTCCTAAAAAGATTAAAGAGTATGCAACATGATTAATAATCAAATAATTTATGTGAAACTGACAAAATGTGTATGATATAAAATGATAATCAATACTAAAAGTTGACTATATTGCATATAACATCACTCTCTCTTCATATATGAACAAAGTATATAAGGTAGAAATCATAGAATACAATCTTTAATTTTTGAAGAGAAGCAACTACTACGGTAGTCAAATACTTTCAAAACTAGCTCCTAAAACTCTATATTAGTCTAGCTACTAAAAATATATAATATTACTCCTAAAAAATCCTTTTGATCCACTAATTATAGCACAAATAAAACCATCATGAATATAACCATTTGCCTGGGGTCTAACTGCTTGTCCATAAAATCTAGATCTGAGAAACTACACATTGTTGGAGTTGATCAAACTGAGGCTTACTTTTGCTATTTTTGTTAAATATACATCTAATTATATTTTAGATGTTGATCCAAGTCACTTTAATCATGTATCCTCTTAACATGGACACGTCAGGGATTCTACAACCTTATAAAAACACAGAGACTCTTTTTTATTATTTTTTTGGCCTTTAGTGCTAATGTTTTTTAGAGGTTTGACACCTTTGGATCAAAGATCCCAAGCTAAGCCATTCATCCCCTTCCTAACATCCATGATCTATATGTGGAAACCCTTCATAATCTGATAAGTCTCTGATATTTGGTTTGGATTTAAGGAGCACAATGGTGATATGTGTATACCATCCACATGCATCTTCTCATACTACCCTGCGATTCAAAGCAAAAATGCATTTACCCATGTGTCAGTCTTGCACTAAATGGAGGCTTTTTGAGACTCCATTTCCTTTTGATGGATTACTAATATGACAAGTGGAATTGATATATTTTCTTTGAGCCTTAAAAACATTTTCCAAGATTTATAAAAAGTGGACCCCATAAGGCTTAACACTTACCATTCGATCATTGTTAAGACTTTTATTTTGATAAAAGGAACATCACTTCACCATGTGTCCATCATGCACAAGTTGAAGGCTACTTTCAATTCCTGTGGGAAAAATTAGCACCAAAACAACATGTGGATACCCCTTGCATATTTATTCTACACTTAGGCTTTTCACCCTCAAAATTTTTTGGACATTTTTGGCTCATAACCAAAAATAAATACAAGAGTTTCAAGAAAAACAAAACCATATAGAAAATAATTCTATAGTTCTTGTGACTCACTAGGGGATCCATTCTTATATGGAATAATCCTCAACATTTATTGACAAAATAAAAACCTAAAATTATGATTCCCATCATTATTGCCTTAGAGCTTTTATAGTGACATTTGGTATCCAGCCCATTCTACCTTTATTAGATACTCTCACTTCTTTAGAGCTTGAAAATATCTATCTAGCTCAATTATATCCTTATGATAAAAGGATTTGAGACCTTGTACTATGGAATGCAACTAGTACTCTAGTTTGGCCATCGAAGCCAAAATTGACTCCACCTCATTGACATCTAAAGAGTCACTCAAAGACTAAAAAATAGTTTGATTATTTTGTTTCTTGACCGATAGATTCTATATCTAGTCTTCCATTATGATAGTGGTGTCATCAAGGAAAGGGGAAGGGATTCCCAACTAAAAAAAACTTTGAACTTGTCTTTTCATGTCTCTTACTCCTTCCTTCAAGAGATTTAGTAAATTTTTGCATTTCAATGTAGCCTTATTATAGCTCAAATCTAACTAACCTTCCCTATGATTTTATTTCTATCAATTAATTTAGCTACCTAAATGGTATCCTTTATTGAATCATATAATATTTGAATCAACACCTATAATTCAAAATCCTTAGCTAATATTGACAATAAGATCTTCTCGATGGAGGAGTCTACCCTTAAGCATAATTTTTATGCATCAGATATGAATATGAGTATAGGTCTGAGCTAGGTAACATCAATAAAAGTAATTTGATAATAAGGAATATAGATCCCCCTCACCATATTTATAATACCTATTACCTTAGGTTGTTGGGATAACTATTGGGCCATTTGTGTGACCTTATCTTTTGTTGCCTTACACTTGACCTATAAGTTAGTGTTTTATTTCTCTAAAACACTTAGCTTATACTAAAGTTGTGATGCCTCTCCTACCTTGTCACTAATTTGTTTCTACAAAATCATCTTCTCCTACTTCAAAAGGTTGGTAGATTCCCTGATTAAATCAAGCTCTTTTTAGAGCACAACTACTTTCTCTCTTGAAGTTTTCACTTCCTTAGATATTGCTCCTTTCAAATCCCTAATGAGTTGGTAAATTTATTTGTCTTTAGCCTTCAGCTCTAGGCTTAGATGGATTACTATGTTTTGGGCTTCAGCTAATCCTGATTTTGCCTTCTAGAGCTAATTGGATATTTTCAAATAATCTGAGGTAACCACAATAGTAGTATCACTCATTAGCTCTACTTTGTCCTATGGCCTAAACTAGGTCATGTCTATTACCACCGCATTCATCATATAATCTTTGTGCTTAATTTGCTCAAGTGAATTTCTCAAATTAGGAACCATGTGAGTGATGGTTAGGGAATGCTACTTATGTTCATAAAAATACTACAATTTCTCTATGGCCATATGATAGGATACATGAACACCAAGAAGCATACAATTGATTACCAACCAAGCAACTTAATATGCGGAAATTAACCAGAATCACAAGTAACTAGAATTTAGAATAACACATGATATGAGAGACAATACACAACTTGTATTAATACTTATACAAAAAAGAATACAATAAATAAGATGCCACTTCTTCTCCACCACCTCTTCAGAGGCTTGCCACACCTCAAGTGAACAGTAATTCCCTCCTCAAAGCTCTCTCTCTCTCAGGGCCCAACACACAACTCAAACACAGAGTTCGTGTTCACCTCCTATCCTCCACGCACACCACAAGTGCTCCATGCACTCCACAAGTACTCAAAGTACTTTAAGTAGATCTCCCATGAACCTGCACTAACCTGCACCTCAACAGACCATACTTATGGAAGGAACTCCCTTGCCTTCCTCTTTGCTCTATCTGAGTACACACCTGTACTCCAAGTAGATCCTGCCTGATACCGCTCCCTGTTGTGTTGCTATCCTATCTAATCTTGCACACCTGAAAATCAACCTGGTTCTGCACACCTATGAACCTTGACCTTGCACACACATACACCTTCAAATCAATGATCTTACTTACCATGTAGATCTCCTATATAGGCCATGCACCTGTGACCAAGATCCTACACACGTGAAGAATCCTGCTGACTCTCCAAAACTAGCACCCACCTAGGTACTGCTGTGGAACTAGGAGGAACACCCTTGCTCACCTCACACATAGAAGGATCTAACTTTGCTCAACTCAAACTAGAACAACTTTTCCAATACAACCATGAGTCTATTATATAGATCTCATCCAAACAGTGATTAAACATCTAATTACAATAATTAGATCTGCAGCTCTCAGTCTAAAAATAGATCTAATCATGCAAACACTTGGTTCGTTAGCTAACTACCTGTAATAAGCTCACAGTCGAACCACACAGGCGACCGACGTCAGTCCCTGTCTGCCTGGGGGTCACCGACGTCGGCCGATCCATGACTGACGTCGATTGCATTCCTATCTTATCCTATCGGCGTCAGTTGGCCAGAGCAACGCCAGTCTCCGTGACACTCTGCAACACTCCTGCAACCTCCTCCATGTCTGCATCAGTGAAGCTTTTAGCTCCATAACCTAACAATCTCCCACTTGGAGATAAACAGCTACACTATACCTGTACCTATACTCCATCTAATCTGTTTCCTGGTTTGTATCCCTCTTCAAGATCAATCTTAAAGACAACCCACCACACATCCCATGGTGTACCTCCTATCATCCGAGTACCCTGCCACATCCAAACCTATAAATGCATGTAGTGAAGTCCTGACCCTGCATGTATACCTGCTGCTGGTCCCTCTCAAATACCTAAGAACCCACTTCCCTGAATTGGCTCCTGACTCTCTGATAGCTCCCACTGCATGGGAATACTCAGGTCTATACCAGACCTCATGTGATTTCAAACACTGTACCTGTCTAGCCCTTAGTGTGCTCTGGCTCTGCATCCTGAACCTCGCCAACACCTGATTCACATCAGCTCCCACTAGAGACAAAATCAACCTGTGATCTCCATGTCTCCCATGTCAAAGAATTTTGTTGCTCCAAACTCCTCCTGACATGCCACTAAACTAATCTTACCCTTAGCTCAACAAAACCCTATATGTACAATCCTGCTAGCAAAACATACCATCCACATACAGCAACAGAATGATGTCATGACTCATCATCCACCTGGTAAGGCAAACCACAGTAGTTACCCTGACATTGACTGAAGCCATGCTTCGTCCTCCACCTGTCAAAACCTGTACCACTGTCCTGCAGCTCCTCAAGACCATATACCTAGGTCTTCCATCTCACGTGTCCGTTCACTCTATTCTTCAACTAAGGTATCCATTCGTCTATGTGCTTTCTCACCACTGGCAATCCTACCAAAAACACCTATTTGGTTCTCCTCCAAGGAATCACATTCTCATCCATGCCAAGCTCACACCTGTTTCCTGGATCCTTCCTACTCTACAAATAGCAATGAGTATAAAGAAGAGGAACAACGAATTTGAGGGCCTACTTACATATTCAGTCCTCTGTATGGGTGTTTGAGACTCCTTGACAACTCGCTGTCCACCCAAAATCCGTTACAGTGTCTGACCTCAGTCACTCCACAGTCTGCATCTGACCGACGTCAGTTCCCATGCATCTGTCCCTGACTACCAACCCTGCCGACATCGATGTCCCTTCTACCGACGTCGGTCCTCCTGACTGACATCGGTCTTACCTACTACCGATGTCGGTCCTCCTGACCGACGTCGGTCTTACCCTACCCGACATCATCAGCTTCGATCTGCACATGACCAACATCGGCACCTGTCTATTTGATGCCAGTTCCTCTTGACTGACATCGGTATCTGTGTTCACCTGTGAGTGATGAATTTTTACCCGCGAGCTCCTTTGAATCAAAATCCATGTCCAAACTGCCCTGCTTAGAAGTATCCAGCCACATCCACTGGTCTCTGTCTGCCATCTCCTCCAAGAACACCAAGGCTTTCTAGTTATTAAGCCTGTCAAATATATCTGTCTTCTTCTTAAGAACATGCATCTCCTTCCTTCTCATGTGACCAAGCCTACGAAGCCACGTCTCCGCAACAGAAGAAGAATCTATAATATAAACAAGTAGATAAAGAGTACCTGTTTTCTTACCACCATCTAATTCAAGTCCATCCACTGTGAGAGTTCTTATGCATCTCTCATCACCCAATCTTTCTGAAGAAATTAGCCATATCTCCAAAACTAGGACCTGCATGACCTTCATCAACACCTGTGTGTTGGCCGCCTGTAATTTCAGCTTCACTTCCCCTTTGCCAATTCTTTGGCAAGGCTCACCAGCTCCTCTACCTGGGGCTGCATGGAAAGAGGCAACCAAATCTTTTATCCAAGATTCAAATTTTTCCAAGAAACCTCCCAGAGCATCCTATGTAACAACACCTGCAACATCTGCGTCTTCAGTTTCTTCATGTTGATCTGCTACCAACCAACAATAATCTTTTACCTGCTCTTTCTTTCCATAGGACCGTAAGTAACCATCTGTGCTTTTCAACTCCTCCATTCTTAGCTTACTTTCATCTGCCATTGCTCTACTCCCACTCAATCAGAAACCCCTGAGAGTGACCTGTAACCAAACAGCTTCCTGCAACCTTAGCTTTGATACCACTTGATAGGATACGTGAACACCAAGAACCATACAGTTGATTACCAAACCAAGCAACTTAATATGCGGAAATTAACTAGAATCACAAGTAACTAGAATTTAGAATAACACATGATATGAGAAACAATACACAACTTGTATTAATACTTATATAGAAAAGAATATAATAAAGAAGATGCCACTTCTTCTCCACCACCTCTTAAGAGGCTTGCCACACCTCAAGTGAACAATAATTCTCTCCTCAAAGCTCTCTCTCTCTCTCAAGTCCCAACACACAACTCAAACAAAGAGTTGGTGTTCACCTCCTGTGCTCCACGCACACCACAAGTGCTCCACGCACTCCATAAGTACTCAAAGTACTTCAAGTAGATCTCCCATGAACTTGGAATAACCTGCACCTCAACAAACCATACTTATGGAAGGAACTCCCTTGCCTTCCTCTTTGCTCTATCTGAGTACACACCTATACTCCAAGTAGATCCTACCTGATACTACTCCCTATTGTGTTGCTGTCCTATCTGATCTTACACACCTGCAAATCAACCTGGTTCTGCACACCTGTGAACCTTGACCTTACACACACATACACCTGCAAATCAATGATCTTACTTACCATGTAGATCTCTTATATAGGCCATGCACCTGTGACCAAGATCCTACACACCTGAAGAATCCTGCTGACTCTCCAAAACCAGAACCCACCTAGGTACTGCTGTGGAACTAGGAGGAACACCCTTGCTCACCTCACACATAAAATGAGCTAACTTTGCTCAACTCAAACTAGAACAACTTTTCCAATACAACCATGAGTCTATTATATAGATCTCATCCAAACAGTGATTAAACATCTAATTACAATAATTAGATCCCCAGCTCTCAGTCTAAAAATAGATCTAATCATGCAAACACTAGGTTTGTTAGCTAACTGCCTGTAATAAGCTCATAGTCGAACCACACAGGCGACCGACGTCGGTCCCTGTCTACCTGGGGGTCACCGAGGCCGGCCGATCCATGACCGACGTCGATTGCATTCCTATCTTATCCTACCGACGTTGGTTGGCCAGACCAACACCAGTCTCTGTGACACTCTACAACACTCCTACAACCTCTTCCATGTCTGCATCAGTGAAGCTTTTAGCTCCACAACTTAACAATCTCCCACATGGAGATAAACAGCTGCACTGTACCTGTACCTATACTCCATCTAATTTGTTTCTTGGTTTGTATCCCTCTTCAAGATCAATCCTGAAGACAACCCACCACACATCCCATAGTGTACCTCCTATCATCCAAGTACCCTGCCACATCCAAACCTACAAATGCATGTAGTGAAGTCCTGACCCTGCATGTATACCTACTGCTGGTCCCTCTCAAATACCTGAGAACCCACTTCCCTGAATTGGCTCCTGACTCTCTGATAGCTCCCACTACATGGGAATACTCAGGTCTATACCAGACCTCATGTGATTTTGGACACTGTACCTATCCAGCCCTTAGTGTGCTCCGGCTCTGCATCCTGAACCTCGCCAACACCTGATTCACATCAGCTCCCACTGGAGACAAAATCAACCTATGATCTTCATGTCTCCCATGTCAAAGAATTTCACTGCTCCAAACTCCTCCTGACATGCCACTGAAATAATCTTACCCTTAGCTCAGCAAAACCCTGTATGTACAATCCTGCTAGCAAAACATACCATCCACATACAGAAACAGAATGATGTCATGACTCATCATCCACTTGGTAAGGCAAACCACAGTAGTTACCCTGACACTGACTGAAGCCATGCTTCGTCCTCCACCTGTCAAAACTTGTACCACTATCCTGCAGCTCCTCAAGACCATATACCTAGGTCTTTTGTCTCACGTGTCCGTTCACTCTATTCTTCAACTAAGGTATCCATTCGTCTCTATGCTTTCTCACCGCTGGCAATCCTACCAAAAACACCTATTTGGTTCTCCTCCAAGGAATCACATCCTCATCCATGCCAAGCTCACACTTGATTCTTGGATCCTTCCTGCTCTACAAATAGCAACAAGTATAAAGAAGAGGAACAATGAATATGAGGGCCTACTTACATCTTCAGTCCTCTGTATGGGTGTTTGAGACTCCTTGACAACTCACTGTCCACCCAAAATCCATTACAGTGACCGACCTCGGTCACTCCACAGTCTGCATCCGACCGACGTCGATTCCCATGCGTCTGTCCCTGACTACCAACCCTACCAACATCTGTGTCCCTTCTGCCGATGTCGGTCCTCCTGACTGACATTGGTCTTACCTAATGCCGACATCGGTCCTCTTGACCGATGTCGGTCTTACCCTGCCCAACATCACCGGCTTCAGTCTACACATGACTGACATCGACACCTATTTGTTCGATGCCAGTTCCTCTTGACCGACATCAGTATCTGTGTTCGTCTATGAGTGATGAATTTTTACCCATGAGCTCCTTTGAATCAAAATCCATGTCCAAACTGCCCTGCTCAGAAGTATCCAGTCACATCCACTGGTCTCTGTCTGCCATCTCCTCCAAGAACACTAAGGATTTCCAGTTCTTAAGCCTGTCAAATATATCTATCTTCCACTTAAGAACATGCATCTCCTTCCTTTTCATGTGACCAAGCCTACAAAGCCACGTCTCTGCAACAAAAGAAGAATCAGTAATATAAACAAGTAGATAAAGAGTACCTATTTTCTTACCACCAGCTAATTCAAGTGCATCCACTGTGAGAGTTCATGTGCATCCTCATCACCCAATCTTTCTGAAGAAATTAGCCATATCTCCAAACCTGGGACCTGCATGACCTTCATCAACACCTGTGTGTTAGCCACCTACAATTTCAGCTTCACTTCCCCTTTACCAATTCTTTGGCAAGGCTCACCAGCTCCTCTACCTGGGGCTGCATGGAAAGAGGCAACCGAATCTTTTATCCAAGATTCAACTTTATCCAAAAAACCTCCCAGAGCATCCTATGTAACAACACTTGCAACATCTGCGTCTATAGTTTCTTTATGATGATCTGCTACCAACCAACAATAATCTTTTACCTGCTCTTTCTTTCCATAGGACCATAAGTAACCATCTGTGCTTTTCAACTCCTCCATTCTTAGCTTACTTTCATCTGCCATTGCTCTACTCCCACTCAATCAAAAACCCCTGAGAGTGACCTGTAACCAAACAGCTTCTTGCAACCTTAGCTTTGATACCACTTGATAGGATACGTGAACACCAAGAAGCATACAGTTGATTACCAAACCAAGCATCTTAATATGCGGAAATTAACCAGAATCACAAGTAACTAGAATTAAGAATAACACATGATATGAGAGACAATACACAACTTGTATTAATACTTATACAGAAAATAATATAATAAAGAATATGACACTTCTTCTCCACCACCTCTTCAGAGGCTTGCCACACCTCAAGTGAACATTAATTCTCTCCTCAAAGCTCTCTCTCTCAGGTCCCAACACACAACCCAAACATAGAGTTGGTGTTCACCTCCTATGCTCCATGCACACCACAAGTGCTCCACGCACTCCACAAGTACTCAAAGTACTTCAAGTAGATCTCCCATGAACCTGCAATAACCTGCACCTCAACAGACCATACTTATGGAAGGAACTCCCTTGCCTTCCTCTTTGCTCTATCTGAGTACACACATGTACTCCAAGTAGATCCTGCCTGATACTGCTCCCTGTTGTGTTGCTATCCTATCTGATCTTGCACACCTGCAAATCAACCTAGTTTTGCACACCTGTGAACCTTGACCTTGCACACACATACACCTTCAAATAAATTATCTTACTTACCATGTAGATCTCCTATATAGGCCATGCACCTATGACCAAGATCCTACACACCTGAAGAATCCTGTTGACTCTCCAAAACCAACACCCACCTAGGTACTGCTGTGGAACTAGGAGGAACACCCTTGCTCACCTCACACACAAAAGGAGCTAACTTTGCTCAACACAAACTAGAACAACTTTTACAATACAACCATGAGTCTATTATATAGATCTCATCCAAACAGTGATTAAACATCTAATTACAATAATTAGATCCACAGCTCTCAGTCTAAAAATAGATCTAATCATGCAAACACTTGGTTCGTTAGCTAACTACTTGTAATAAACTCGCAGTCAAACCACACAGGCGACCGACATCGGTCCCTGTCTGCCTGGGGGTCGCCGACGCCGGCCGATCCATGACAGACGTCGGTTGCATTCCTATCTTATCCTGTCGATGTTGGTTGGCCAGACCAACGCCAGTCTCTCTGACACTCTGTAACACTCCTGCAACCTCCTCCATGTCTGCATCAGTGAAGCTTTTAGCTCCACAACCTAACACCATAGACTTCATCTCCTAGTGTTTCTACTTTTCCCTTATTACTTATCTTACCTTCCTTACCAAGTTAGAATGAACATTGAATTTTAGAGGAGAGGCCATAATACCACCCATAAAAGGAGAACCATGAGGTAAACCATAAGGTATATTATTAGATTGATGGGGTTGATCTTGTGAGGGAGATGGGCTTGTCAAGACCCTAGGAGAAAAGGTTGGAAAACTAAACTATTGGGAGGTGAGAGTGAAGGAAGTGTCAAGTGGAATTATTGATTAAGTAGGTATAGCTGAGAAGGTCAAGGGTGCCAAGCCATATGATGGGGGTGGAATTAACAATGTCTAGGTTGAAGGTCAAATTAGAGATGAGGTATGTTGTGTCTCTTTTTCCTTTTTTCCCTACTAAAATTTTACTCATCACTTCTTCTTCTCAAGGATCTTTGAGGGATCCTCTTATATGGTTGGAGTTATCACCAATTGAGATGAGTATGATACTTCTTATACAAGAGATGTTTCTTGAGTAGGATTTGAAAGGCCCACCAATGTAGGGGATTCCATAGGTGATTGGATGATCTTTTGCTTCTCCACTTCTCTAAGTGGAAGTGGCCAGCTTGAAGTGGTGCATGACACCATAGATGATTCTACTTATTGAGTCTCCATTTGGGAATCTAGGATATCTCTGTGATCTAGAATAAAAGCTAGAGAGGCATGAGATTCATCCTAGAGGATCTGCCATTTGGTATTTGATGGTACATCATCAAAATTTTAAGATAACTCATTGATCTCTTGCCTATACCTCTAGTAGGTATCTATTTTCTCTTGAATCCAATCCATATGAGCTAAATCCTATCTCAAAACCTTATTCATGGCCTTTGAGAGGTCAAAAATATGGGTGGGTTGATAAAAATACTCCCATGGGGTAGTTGGGAAGTCCTATATATCTACATACAAGTCAGGTGTATATCTCCTTAGGGACCTTCTATCTTCAAAAAATAATTTTCTCTCATTCCTAAAAGGAGTATGGATCTTGATTTTGGCAATCTAAGAGGTCATAAATCCATCTAGGTCATATTTCCATAAATCTTGAATTAAAATTAACCCATAAGCGGTTATATTTCTACTAAGGATAAATTTTTCTTGCTTCTTTACAATAGTAATGCCACATTTGGAAGATAGGATGCCATGGAAGGCCTTCTTCTTCCTTCCCACTTTGAACTTAGAGTCAATAACTATTAACTGATGCACCACTTCAAAGCCTACTACCCTACTGGTTAAAACTTTAGGAAGCATAAAAGGATGCTCCCCAAAACCATGGACTTTGATGAAAGAATGATGGGCCCCAAAAAATTAATCATAAGGGTGATAGGGATCGAATAAGATAGCCCTAATCAAGTCATTCATTCTACCATTTATCCCTTCTATATCCAAATCCCCCATCAGTAGTGCTACAAATTGTTCAACAAACTCATAGGTGTCTATTTTTTTTGACAAGTGAGTTCATACAGACATACGGATAACCTTGTGGGGATCTACTACTTCTAAGCCCCATAGAGTCAAATTCATATGATGATGGAAAAAAAGGGTATTTTAATATAGAATGAGATGAAATAGATATGAGGAATACTTGAAGGTGGGATGAATGCTAAAATTAGCCAAATATTAGCTCATTATGTGAGAAATGTGTTATGTAAAATCAAACTTGTATGGTTGTGACCTAAACTGGTCCTCAGATGAAAATGGTTGCCAGCTATAGTAATGTATCATTGAGTTATTATCCTCTCCAAAAATAAAGGTGAGCATCGAATATACATCTTGAGAGTCTGGGAATAACCTACCCTTCTCAAAGGGTGTGGATAGACTTTAAGTACTATCTTCTGGTAGATGGAGCTTCTTATTTATGAATAATTTCTTTTGCTAAATTGGGGACCAAATATGCCTTAGATTTGTTATGTCATAGAAGCTAGAAGAAGGATCATTTTGTAGACCTATCATGTCATGGATAACTTGGGGAGTAATCACTACCTTGATCATTCCTCATTGAAAAGTTGAGCTCATTAGGTTGAAAATTGATGAGCATAACTCCACCAATTTAGGGTATGGGTGAACTATGGGTACTAGGTATTGAACCAACACTGAGTTCCAAACTCTGATGAAATTTTTTTTGTGTCTTTTTATTTATCATTTTGGCATGTGACACCTATCTAACAATCTTTGTATTTTTTATTAAAATAGGGTCAAAAATCTCATCTACATAGTCAAGGATGAGAGAAGAATCCATGGAGACACCTTTGAGCACTGCTCTTATTTTTGGGTATATGGTATTAGGATATGGACCTAAGGTGTATGAATTTGATACAGTTGTTTTAGATGTCATTCTCCTAAACATTATGTCTAAAAACACTTTGCTACTCTATATGCTTCTAGATGCTTGCTTCTTGCTTATCTCTGAGTAAAACTTTGCCTTTTGGTGAAGAATAGTGAGGCCCAAATTCTCTTTATGAATCCATTGGCATGCGAGTGAGAATTAATTACATTCTTTGATGGTTAGTAATGTCTCATTAAAAATTATACCAATGTGCCAAAATCTTTGAGATCCTAGTTCAAAATTCAAAATTAACATTAAAGACAAGCCAAGGGATACTAGAGAGTCCCTAATGCTAACATGCATGAAGAAAATCATAAGAGGAGAGGTGGGTTAACAACCTCAAAACAAGAAAAGAAAAAGGAAACTAGCTTCACTATGATACATTGCTCACTTAATTATTATGTGAAGAGTTTAAGGAAAATCCCATTAACAATAATATCTAGAGACTCTTCCTCTTGAGTCTCTAATTTGTAAGCATTGTATTGCTTACAATTAATTATTATGAAGGGGCTTGTCCACAAAGAGTCAAACTTATCATGTTTTCTAGGTCTAGCTACTCTTGCATCCCATTTTAACACCCAAGCTCCAATTTTAAAGTTAGGCTCTAAAATTCTTTGGTCAAACCAATGTTTTATAGTTGTTTGCTAACTTATCATTGACTCATGTGATAATTCTCTTTCCTCTTGAAGCTCTTATAACTTTTCCAGTCTAACTTGCATTAGACTATTTTCTTCCACTTCTATTTGATTTATCAACTGCAAGGCTAGAACTTTGATAAAAATAGGCATTACTACCATTTTTCCATATACAAACTCATATGGAAAGGCCTTTATCACCTACCTAAGTGTTATCTAATCTACCCATAAAGACTTTTTTATGTTTTCATGCCATTCTCTTTTGTGTTCATTTCCCATTCTCTTTATGAGTCTGATTAGGTTCTTCTTAGTCAAATCTACAAAACCATTCCATTGAAGATAATAATTTGATGAAGTCTTCAGGTATATACCATTTTTGATCATGAAATAAAACACTTTGGACCCTAAGAATGCCTTAGCATTGTTAGATATAATAGTGCAAGGAGGTCCAAACATGCTCATAATTTTTTACAAGAAATATAGAATCACATTCTCCATTTCTTCTTTTAAGGGTACTTCATCTATCCACCTTGTGAAATACTCTGTTATGGTAAGGATCCACTTGTGTCCCATGATCGAAGCTAGATTAATCATCCTAATAAAATCCAAACCCCATTATGCAAAATGCTCTTCAATAATTATATGACTAAGTGTAAATGCATGGTTTTTACTCTTACCGATGTAAAACTAACAAGATTGACACCTACTAACCATTATATGATAATTAGAAAACATAGTGAGCTAGAAATACCTTGCTTACAGTATCTTGATAGCTATGGTCCTTGAATAAAAATGGCTTCTAGATGTTCCATAATGTAGTTCATACAAAACCCTTCCAATTTCTTCCACCTTTATGCATCTGATTATGATTCCATCAAAGTTCTTTTTGAAAAGAAAAGAGTCTATCAGAACAAAGTTGGAACCCTGCTTTCAATAGTATCTTCTTTTCTTGTAAGGTAGATAATTGAGGTATTATCTAATATTTATGAAATTAACCCTATCAGTCACCTAAGACTCTAATTCATCTCCTTGGATATGGAGTATAGTTTCTTCAACTTCTATTTCCTCTATTGGAGTTTTAGAATCTTGTACAAGGTATTGAACTAAACCCCTTCATCTTACTCATTTAGTGGGATTATCTTTGATATTGTACTATAATATCTTAGTTATCTAATTATATCTCTTTTTAATGATTTTGGCCTCCATTATGTATTCCCTAACACTTGAACATGTTATGAATATTACAATCTTGTTGCTGGGAGCTAAGTGTTTAAATTTTCTGAGTCCTTTAACAATAACATAATCTTGCCTCTAACAAAATAACACCTTAATTCATAGACTCATAGAGTCATAGAGAAGAAGCTAATCAGATGTTCTCTTTATTTCATGTCCTTTTGGGTTAGTACTGATGCTATGATATGTTCTCCTCCATAGACATACATGATGAAATATTTTTAGAAATCAAGGTTGCACAAGATTGGGGAAGATGTAATTAACCTTTTTACACTCTCAAAAGCCTAACAACCTTTAGCCATCCATTTAAAATTGAGATCCTTCTTTAGCATTAGTGTGATCAGTCTAACTACTCCAACAAAGTCTGAGATGAATCTACTTATAAATTTAATATTCCCAAGGAAAGATTGTACCACCTTTTTGTTTACTGGTAGGGATAAATATAGTATTGCCTTGATCCTTTCTAGATCTATCGAGATACCTTCTTTTGAGACAATGTGTCTGAGTAATTTCCCTTGAGGTACTCCAAACACATATTTCTTTGGGTTTAAAGAGATCCCATATTCTTGGCACTTTTGAAAAATAGCCTCCAATTGATCAAAATGTTCTTCAACTGAACTAGTAAAGATGATGGTATCATCAAGATAAATCAAAATTAATTTATTTATTAATTCCCCAAAATTAATGTCCATAGATCTTTATAATGTATCCCATACATTTGAGAAATTGTATGGTAGTTTAGAATAATAAAAGGTTCCCCACTTTATGTTGAAAATGGTCTTGTGTTGATCTTCTTCTACTAACCATATCTGATTATAACCCAAGATGCCATCTAATAAGGAAAAATTCTCTACTCTTACCATGGTCTATAAGATTTGCTCCATTAAGTATAGGGGGTAGTGGTCTTTAAGAGAGTATTTAGTAAGATCCCTAAAGCCCACATAGAGTCTAATCTCTCCATTCTTTTTCCTTACTAGGACCAAGTTGTAAACCCAAGTGGAGTGCTTGATGCGGAAGATAATCCTTGACTCTAGTAATTTTTTGAGCTCTTCTACCATGAGAGACTCTATCATTGGATTGAATAGTCTTTTCTTTTGGTGAACAAGCTTGTATCCTTAAATTAGGTCAATAATATGTTGGAAAATCTCTTTCTTATAACTGTGGAGATCCTTGTATGTCCACTCCATTACCTTATCATATTTGTGACATAAAACCATAATCTTTCCTTTTCATTTTAATTGGTCACCTTCCTAACTTTCAATTTCCTCCTGCTTGAGACCTCAAGTTTATATTAGTCTTATTTACTTTCCATAAAATTTGTTTTGTCCATTTTTACATCATTAGGATCAAATAATCTCTCCAAGGTTATCAACCATTTTGAGAGCTTATTGGACTATAATTGTATGATTTGATCACCATATACCTCTTCAATTTTAGGTTGCATTTAGTTTTTGAACTCTCTTGACTATTTTAGAAATGAAATGATCTATTGATAATTATTGAATACTTGCAAATTATCTCAATTATTTGGGATAGTAGGTTAGATGACCACTTTGATAACTTATTTATTATTTAGCAGATCCTCAATCAGATCAAACTAGGATTTGATTTGGGGCATTTTATCTACTTCCATGTTTTGATTCCTTGGAATGACTTTGATGTTTAAAGCATCAATACTTTCAATCAATTCCCAAATTTGATGGTGGTAAGACTTCATCTTTAGGTTTTTTGCTGCAACAGTTTCCCTAATCTATTTGACCACTAGCTTAGAGTTCCCAAAGACTCTTAAATTCTTTATCCCTTCCTTTTGGGTGAGTATTAAGCCATGTACTAGAGCTTCATATTTTGCTTCATTATTAGTGTAGTTGAACTAAAAATGCACTGACATAAGTATATTTTTTCCTTTGGGGAAGTAAGGCATATACCTACCCCTAAGCCATTTTTACTTCTTGTTCTATCAAAATTTAGAGTACATATTAAATAATTCTCTATGGGGATTTATTTTATCTTCATCTTACCTTCCATTCTATCAGGGGTTTTTGGATTCTCATCATAGAAGATATGGGTTCCTAGGCTAGTGGAGTCAACATTTCCAAAAGTATCATCCAATGTTAAAGCTAACAAATAGTTCTCACCTTCATGTTCACCAACATCCTCTATTGATTCCTCGATATAATTTCTTTTTTCTCTTGATATCATCATGTGAGAGGCTTCAAACATTGATCCTATTTGGTTCGTAATGTGTTATTTACATAAGGCCTCTGATAACACTTTCATCTTAGAACCATACTTGGTTCTTAGAATCAAATGTGACCAATCAAGGGACATATATCCTCTAACTTTTAATGTAAAGTATCTAGATAATCACAATCCAAAGATAGGAAGGATGCCTATAACCACTATATATTATAGAACAATCATATTTGTGTAAGAATATAGTTGTAATGAAAGTCCCCTAATAATCTTGATAGTCTATACTGACTTCCTAGTTGCATGACTCCTTTAGTCAATGGCTCATATTTGATTTTTAAGGCATTGGGTATTAACTTGGGCATGACTATAGTTATTGCACTTCAATCTATCATATATTTGTGAAACAACTTATTACCCACTATAAGAGTCATATATAACGGCTTAGGTTTGGGCTTCCTTACTTCTTTTTTAGCATTCATTTAGACTATTGATTGTTGTGGTTGAGGTATTTTTGGTTGATCTTTGCCCATTTTTGATGGAGCTTCCTTTGTGGTACTAAATTTTGGGTTACTATGTTCCTTTAGTGCTTCCTACAATAATTCCTTTTGTTCAAGAATAGCTAAAATATCCCATAATGAGACATTAGTAGGAGATTTCTTCAGTTGTTCAACTACATTGATGGGTCCCAACAACTATACTTTTGAGTATTGTGGATACTTTGTTCTTTCAGCTATCATGCTAGGGATCTGTTGATTATAGGAAGTCCCTAGAATTTCCTAACTTATTTGAGGAACCTAAGGGATTGAAGCTATAGGACTTCTTCTTGATTTTATATAAGAATCAAGGATAATTTCTATTAGTTCAATCATCTACCTCTTTGATCTCATATAGTAATATGATTGAATTGGGTTCTTAGAAGTTAAATATTCATTAATGAATATAGACTCTTCATCCTCAATCCATGATAAAAATGCATGTTCGGGGAAAATGTCTCCTTCTTATTCAGGTGACATACCCTACATTTGATCCACCATGGTGTAGTTGAATTAATTTCATAACTTCCTGATTTCCTTTGTTCTACCACTCTTTGTTGTAGATTTACCATAGGATAATATATTGGCATGTGAGATTCATTAAAAGGAAAAAAAATGCATTTATGTTTGTTACCATATTATTCTAACCAAGGACCAATTCTCTTCCTGAATTTGGTGGAGTCATATGAAATGGTGAGGGGATGGGGACAATCTAGTTAGGTGGTTATGAAGAAGTTGAACTTTGAGTCCCATGGTACTAATTGGGTTGGTAAAGGGGTTTATTTCCTTGGAAAATTTGATAAGGCATTGGTGTGAAGATTAGTTCCTCTTAATATTAAGAATTTCATTTGAGAATGTTCTAAGGATTTTTTTGACATCATTCATCTATGATAAGGTAGACGATGTAGGTATGACTAGTGATTCCTAATATGAAGGAAAGGTATATAGATAAATACTAGCCTAGGAACTATTATGAGGTCCTTCTTGATTTCAAAGGGATAATTTGAGGAACATCAGCATAGGAGGCCTTGGGGGTAATTTCTTACCATCTATCAGATTATTTTCTTCTCTTACAATGAGTTTGTAAGAATCGAGAAGAGTCACCCCTCCTAATGATTGAATCATGATATAAATATCATAATTAAAAGCTTTGAGATAGAAAACCATCACCATAACTATAGGTGGTTGAGCTGATATTGGGATCCTGTATCATGTCTACTAAAATCTAGTGCTGAAATTGGTCATTACTTCTTAGGGGGCTCTCTTAATAGTGATTGATTACTATAGGAGAGATGATTATCTTATTTTTCATTGAATCTATCATATAATGCAATTCCCAATTGGTCCCAATTTGTAATATAATTTACCACTAAAGATCTATACCATTCAAGAGATCTCCCCTTTAAGGAGGTGGTGAGGAGTCTCAAGGTCACATTTGATGTGTAATAAAGTGGATAGTGCATATATCAGCCACATCTTAAAGATGGAATGGGATCACATGTATTGAGAGGCATAGGTAGGATAAGTAGACTTCAAAAATTCTAATTGACAAAATTTCTAAGTAGATCATGAATAGCCATTTATCCTCCCTAAATAGCTTGTTGAGTCAATGTCCTTCTTTAAGTATTTTCCAAAGGTGGTGATAAGAGTCTTGGGTTTATTATGGATTTAGATATTGTAATTATCCCATGATTATCTCTAGTTAAAGGATGTCTACTCATATACTTCTAAACAAAATTTGGTAATGTTCCACAAGGAGTGCTAGTAAAACTACTGATGTTTAATTTTGAAAATAATCACCAAAGTCATGGGAAGTTTCAAAGATGTGGGAACTGACCCTCAAAACAATCTCTAGATTTTAAATAAGTTGACTCTTCTTGGGGTTTAGTGTAAATGGGAAAAAACCAACACATAAAATAAGTATCTAAACTACTAAGGTGATATGCCAAGGTTGGATTCATTTACTGGCAAAGCATAATGAAGAGTACTAATAGACTTTATGAAAAAGGATTAAAGAAAACAAAGCATGATCAATAATTCTAGTAATGACTTATACACTAACCAAAGGATAGTATGAGAAATAAGTAACTTAGATCATATTCTAGCCTAACAACACTATATTAGTTTCAATAATTTTTGTTGAAAATATTAAGGAGTATGCAACATGATTAATAATCTTAGAATTTATGTAAAACTAAAAAAATGTGTATAACAAAAAATGAAAAGTAATACTAAAATCTAATTATATTTCACAGAACATCACTTTCTCTTCATACATGAAAAAAGTACATAAGGCAAAATGCACAAAATACAATCTTTAATTTTTGAAGGGAAGCAGCTACTAAGGTAGTCAAATGCTTTCAAAACTAGCTCATAAAAATCTATATTAGTCTAGCTACTAAAACCATGTATTAGTCCTCCTCAAAAAATCCATTTGATCCACTACTTATATCCCAAAGAAAACCATCATGAACATAACCGTTTGCCTGGGATCTAGTTTCTTGTCCATAAAATCTAGATCTAAGAAATTGCAAGCCATTAAAGCTAAATAACTTGAGGCTTACTTTTGTTATTTTTGTTAATTATCCATCTCATTCTATTTTAGATGTTGATCCACATCATGTTAATCATGTAGTCTCTGAATATGGACATGTGGGGGCTTATGTGCCCTATTAGAAATATAGAGACTCTCTTTTGCTCCTTTCTTTGCCTTTAGCACTAACATTTTTTGGAGGTTTAGTACCTTTGGATCAAATATCCCCATCTAAGATACTGGTCCCCTTCCTACCATCCACGTGATATATGTGGAAACCCCTCACAAGCTAATAAGTCTCTTATATTTATTTCAGATTTAAGGAGTATGGTGGTGACACATGTATACCATCCATGTGGATCTTCTCCTGCTACCTTGTGATTCAAAATAAAAGGGAATTTACCCATGTATTAGTCTCATGATAAATAGAGGCTTATCGAAACCCTTTTTCCTTTTGATGGATCCTTGAGGTGATAAGTGGCTTTTATCCACATGCTTTGAGCCTCAAAAAAAAATCCAAGCTTCACCAAAAGTTGACCCCATAAGGCTTAACACTCACCATTTAATGACTATTAGGAATTTTATTTTGATAAAAGCAATACCACTGCACCATATGTCCATCATGCACAAGCTGCAAGCTCCTTTCAATAACTTTGAGCAAAAGTAGTGCTAAAACAACATGTGGATACCCCTCACATATTTATTCTATATTTAGGTTTTTCACCCTCAAAAATTTTAGGGTGTTGTTGGCTCATGACCAAAAAGAAATATGAGAGTCTCAAGAAAAACAAAACCATGTATAAAATAATTCTATAGTTACTTAGTGTTGGCACAATACTACCATGCCACTTACATAACTACCACTATCTGACTGATAGGTTTTACTTATTAGTATATTTCCATAAGTCATTAACCATTAGCTTAACCATATTTATTCATATTAAGGAATATTTATTCCATAATGTAATGAATAAAAATAATCATTTGATCATATACAACTACCTTATTTATCTTTAGTGATAAACAACATAGAGTAAACATAGTAAAAATTAATTTCATTCCCTTATGAACAAGTCTGCATAAGCATAGTGTAATATGGATGTTTAAACATTGAAAAATTAATTTCATTCCATGTGTTTAATATGGATGTTTTATTACATTTATTTATATTATAAAGAATTAGTGTTGTGACCAATGCACCCCATTATTTTCAAAATGGCGATCCACACTCAAAATAGTAAAATAAGCAAAACTTTCAAAACATCATTAAATTAATTGAAAAAGTTTATTTAATTGGGTCCAAATAATTAATTTTTATTATATAGTTTGGTGTAATATATATTAATATTTACCTCAAGAATCATCCCATTTTTACCTATACAAACAAATTAGTTTTCTTTAAATCTTATTCTCATGAATTCACTAGGTTTTAGATTTTTTTGAACTATGTTTTGTGTTTTTTGGTATCCTTTAAGAAAAAAATATTCTAAGTGATTCAGAATTATTTTCAATGGAATCATTTTTTCATTTAAATAATTATTGGATATTTTTACTTATTCAATTATTGATTATTTGGTAGTTAACTTGTGTCCTTCATCACAAGTATTCACACTCAGTTGCATCAATGCCACTTGGTGCATTTCCATAATTCACAAACTTAGAACTTATTCAAATCTAATTTAATTATTCACATCACTTTTAAATTATTCATAACTTTTAATAAAAATGACTTAGCTCCCCCAATATACACATCAAATTTGTATAACTTACCAGCTCCTTGAAGGTAAGTTTGATAGTGACTTGGCTCTTCCATGCCACACATCACATTTGCACATATTTAGAGTAATTTTAACCCAAAAAAATTTAAAAAAAAATTAATTTATGAATATTAAGGGTCATTTAATTACATCACACCTTTGTAGCTCGAAAAACTAAGTACATAGAGACCAAGCCTTATGAGATTATGAAACAATAGTAGTTTGGTAGTTGTAATCCTCACATTGACTCATGGCTTCATGTTGTCTATTTAAAAATTTTAGATATATGTTTTTGTCAAGGAGGTGTCTATGTTTCAACTTCTCAAAAATAAACCTAATTTATCATAAATTATTTCCAAATAACAATATAAACTTTTATAGGCTTGTGTCTATGTTAGGAACTACCACCTATCATTATCATATTTAATTGTAAAGAGGAAACACTTGGTTCATGATTTAAAAAGGAAAAATTCATTACTCTATGATAAGAGGCCACATGGAATGAAATAAAAATAAATAGATGTAATGGGGTCTAGTTGGTGAGTGTAGTTGTACTCAAATCAGTGACTCTATGATAATGTTACATGTGAAATTAAATAAAAAGGGTGTTTTAATTCAAAAGGGCATAGAGATAGTTTTTAGTTATGTGACATATCACCTCATGGAAAGGAAAAAATGAAAAAATATATTTTTGAGCTCATCTATCCATCAATAGCCATATCATCCCATGAGTATGAGTCCAAATTTCAAAACTATCAATGCTCATCAAAAATTCAAGCCCATAAACCAAAAATATTCCCTATAACTATTTTCTAGAAAACACTCTTCATATTCCTTTTATAATACAATGAGTTCATAGGAAATATACTTTTACATGTATTATTTAAATATGATTGGATTTATATACTTATGGCTTTGGCCCATGCTTAGATATCATCATGAAAAATTTCATCATGTAAGCTAGCATAAAGTGGATCTCACCCAATCATGGGGTGATTTGGAATACATTACATAAGAAAATAATGATATGGAGGTAAATACACAAATAATTAAAAGGTAATATTATTCAAATAATGTAAAAGGGCCACTATTTGGTAAAACTTGGTGAGTTGATGCATAGAGGTTTTAGCCCCTTTCCTTATCATTATGATTTATTTATCCATTTTGCAATGGGTTTTTAGGCTATAATGGTTCTTTTTGGAATATTGATATAATTTGGATAGATTCTCATCTTTTTATCTATAAAATCAAAATTTTAAACATTGTAAAATAGGTTCACTTAACTAGTGGGGTCTACCAAACTACATTACTACTTTGATAACTCACTAACATGTTTCACAAGGTCACCTCACTATGAAGCTACCTGAATTACATTTATAATTAACTTTGATTGTTGGTAGGATACCAAGATAATTAATATTTATAAATTCAAAGAGATAATTATATAATTATGTTGAATGTTTAGGATATTTTATTTTTATGTTCTCTTCTTTCTTATTTCTCATTTTAGACTAATGTTGAGTGTATTTTGGAGCTCTAGGTGATTATTTGAAAGATTCATTTTATTATTTGAGGGTATATTATAATGTATTATTTATATATTATAATAATCTCAAATATTTTATCTCTAATCTATTGTACTACACTTGGATGTGTTGTTATTTTATAGTACATACCAGATCATTATAATGACATTATAGTAGGATATATTAGTTATTTTTATAATTAATTTATATTGAAAAGAGATAATTTTGGTATTTTGATTTTGTTAATATGATTATCATTGATTTCAAAAGGGATATTATTGTCATGATATTGGAGAGAAGATCATGTTTTACAATTGCATAATGCAAAGTTGTCATACTTTTACATAAACCATTTTTGGAGGATTGAAGAGCAATTGATTGAAGATTTGTTATTGGTTTTTTTAGTGGATCCTATATATATGGTCTATAGGCTTAGATAAAGATAAATGAGATCAAAAATATTTTATTTTATCTATAAAATATTATAGGGTTTCTTAGTTAAACCCTAAGTGTTCTAACCATGGAATTCATAGGCATGTTCTATTTTAATGTTGATTCGATATAGGCAAGAACTTGTTACTTAAGTTATATCTTAAGTCCTTGTTGTCAATGTGTAACTATAACCTTCAACCTATAAATTACCATCTCAATTAGTTATCAAATATCTTAATATTTTGTAAGTCTTAGACCTAATCTTTGTCCTATCTTGACCAATACCTCGCACTTAATCATACATTAAAGATCTAATGAAATGTAGAAAAGTCAATTTGTGAAAGGCACCTATGAGTAAATGCACTACTAATAAGTGTCAGAATCATGGAGTTTACATAGTAAATATATGAAGTGGTTTAAATTCAAATAGTTAAGGATTAATGAAAGAATTTTAAGTGTCAAAATAATCTGAACTAACAGTAAATACGTAGAAGGCACATGAGGATGCTAAGTGCCACATTCGTGGGAGCTTATTATATATAAAGTTTAAGTTTTTCATAAGATCTAATATCGAGTGTTTGATCATTCAATGAAGATCTAATGGATCAAGTGGAATCAATGGGATTAAATTCTTGATGTTTAATGACATACAGGTGAGTTAAAGACTGATCTAATTTGACAGGATCAATGGAGTCTTTTCATTCCAAAGTCTTAGGAAGCAATATGATTATATCAATTGATCAAGGTTTAAAATTATATAGAGGTAAATTTTGTGTAACTTTTAATATCTAATGACACATGAGAGCTCAGATCAAAATATCCAACTAATGAATTTTAAAGTTGAAACATTAAAGCCTAAAAGTGTGTAAGGATCCAATAGAGAGCATGAGCTTATTATAATTTCATCTAACAGATACATTTTAAAGTTGATAAAATTTAATGAGGATAATTTAATCATGGCATGAAACTTAATATCAATTTTAAGTATTTAAATATTTTTTCATCACAATAGTTAAGTGATAGAACATGTAGGTGAGATGAATTATATGACATAGATAACAATATAGATCACTATGATCAATACATATTATGTAAGATGGCATGCTCATCATAACCAAAGATAAATATATGGTAAAAATATTAATTAAACAAAGAATCATGATATTGGATCATGAATTCAAGACACATGAAACATTCTATTCAAGAAATATGAACTGAGTCTAAAATTGGTGTGATGCGTTAGCAAACAAGTGTGAGCATAGAGAATATGAAAAACCTAGATCAAATTGTTATTAATATGTCATATAGGATACAATTAAAGGTTATTTAAGTGGTTTGATTATGTAAAATATAAAATATAAAGACATAGAGGAAGAGGGGTAGAGTGGAAGAAAAGAGAGAGATAAAGAGCAAATTTTAAGCCATTACAAAATATAATTATAACAAATAATTAAAATTAGATTAATTTATTAATTAATATTGTAATTTTTAGTTTTAATCCATTAATATAATTGGTAGGTACCATTAGAAGAGCTAAGTTGGTTCTTAGTTAGGGATTTATTACTTCTTTAGAGTAAGTGCTCTTAAATCAGAGGATTGGTGTCTCTTTAAGGTCAGTGACCTCAAACATTATAATTAGTGATGTTTTAAATATGAGGTTGGATTAGAATAGTCTATTATACTAGCTATTCTCACTATGTATTTTTCCATATGGGTTTTTCCATGTATACATATGGTGTTATGCATATTGTGTGTGTGTGATCTCTGCATATATGTTTTAATCTACATTAAAAGGATTAAAATGACTAATGTAATAAATATAATAATTCACCCCCCACCTCTTAGTATATATTTGTGTTCCAATAATTGGTATCATAGCCCTGGTTCCTTAGAAGAAGCTTAATCAACTCAGGTAGATCTTGGAAGGTGAACACAAATAGCTAGTTAAGAAGGCTCTTCTTCAATTAAATCACCTCTGTTTCATGGACCAAACCATGTATTTTGGAGCATTAGATTGGAATGATATTTATCTTCATTAGGTTTTCATGTATGTATGTCTATTGTAAATATATATATATATAGCTCCTACTATAAATCCTACTAGTTAGGATGCCAAGAAAAAATATGAGAGCAATGCCAATGCTAAGAATGTTATTCTATATGGATTATCTAATTTAGAGTTTTATAAAGTGATGCATTATAAAAATGAACAAGATATATGGAAAAAACTGAAGAGCATCTATGAAGGTGATGACAAGGTTAAGTAGGCCAAACTACAAACATTCAAAGGCAAGTTTGAAATCCTCAAAATGAATGAGAAAGAGAAAATTAAAAAATACCTTGTCTTTTCAAAATAAATGAAATATCCAATGCAATTAGATGCCTTCGAGAAGAGATGAAATATTTGGTCATTGTCAAAAAGGTCCTAAGATCTCTACCATCAAGGTATCACTCAAAACTCTCTACAATAGAGGAAACTAGATATCTAGATATACTCATTATTGATGAGTTAAATAGAACATTCATAGCCTATGAGATGAGAATGGAAGAAATAAATACCTTCAAGAGAAAAACTATATTCAAAACAGCCAAACCAATAAATGTAGAATTACCTACATCCAGATCTAAGGAGACTGATTAAGAAGAAACCAACTTTGTTAAAATGTTAAGAAGAGGGTATGGCAGGTACAAAGTTAGGTTACCCTTTAAATTATTTAACTATGGTAAGGTAGGACATTTTGATTCTAAATTCCCTAATAATAAAAAGGATAACTTTGAACAAGAAGAGGATAGTAAAAAGGTGAAACCCCACTACTCCAAGTAGAAGAGCTTATTTAAAAATAAAAATGGCATGTACACAAGAGAAGATAGTGATTCGTTAGATGACAATGATAGTTATAATGATGACCATGATTATGCCTTTGTGGTTGAAGAAAATAAAGTCATATTCATGACATTAAGATCAACTTATATGGATCAAGAAGAAGTTGAGGACTCAGATAAAGAGGAAGGAGAAGTGGATCTATTGTATTAACTCATCTATGCTCTAGATGAAATTGACAAGTAGAGAAAAGAGAATTCAAAATAGAAGAATCTTGGACAAAAATAAATTGAAAAACTATCCAAAAATCTAGAAAAAATTGATCAAATGATGGTTAGCCTAAATATGCAAGTTGAAGAGGCTAAAATAATATAAGATGTATTCAAAATTGAATTATAATCTAAATATGATGAGTGCATGAAGTTAGAAGCATAAATAGTGGATTTTAGGAAAGAACTTGAGAAATATAAAGAATAACTAGATAAAGGTCTAAATCTAAAAGGGTGTTAAATAATTCTTGATGATTTAATCAACTCTCAAAATCCATTAAAAGAAATATCTAGTCTTGGTTATGAAAAAAGGAAAACTCCCATAACCAATAAATCTACTAACCTATATGAAAACTTGAAAGCATAAAGAGAATAAAGAGCAGAGAAAGAGAAATATTGCAAGAATACAAAGATAGACACAAACACCATTGATGTGAATAAATTTGAAGGAGAAAAGAATCCTCAAGAACAACATTCAAATCTATACAAGCTCAAGGAAGATGTAAAACATAAAGGTAGTTGATGTAGATGGTTACACAAGAGTGAGAGACTTGAAGAAGCCAAAGATTATAACACCTCCTTATCTTATACAAAGTAATCCTATGACCATGTATTCCTCATCTTTCTATGGTTATTATTATACGTATAATCAGTTTGGTCATTGGGTTAGTGATTGTCGAGTTGTACCTAAAAGGAGAACAAATTTTGTAATAAAAAATTCATTTGCACCCTTGTTAGATACAAAGGTAATATGTTATAAATGTAATAATTTTGGTTACATACCTAAATATGTAGAAAAACATTGTAAAAGCAAAAAGACAAAAGAAAAACATTCCTCCTAGTTTGAACAAAGGTTCACAAATCTCTAAAAAAGGGAAACATAAGCTAAGTAACAAACCCAAGGATGTATAAAAAGTGAAATATCAATCTATGATTGCTCAAACTACACTCCATGATAATGAGTAGAATTTTTGGGTAATAGACTACGCTTTTTCAAAACATATGATTGGTGATAAGAGAAATTTCATCAAACTAAGCAAATGTAAGGAAGGATCTTTCAGGTTGGGAAACAACATTGTAATAAATATATGAGGCAAAGGAATCTCGAACATAGATGAAAATTGTCCTACACATGAGTTCTTTTATGTTAAATGATTGAAACATAATCTACTAAGTGTCATCCAAATGTGTGACAATGGATATAAGGCCATATTTAATATAGAAGTATGTAAGATAAGGAGATTTGGAAGATTATTTGTAGAAGGTAAAATAACTAAAAGCAACATTTATAATCTTAATAAAGTTAATGGTAATAGATTCTTGATAGGAAAGGTTGATGAGAGTTGGTTATGGCTTATAATTATGGACCATGCTAGTTTTGACAACTTGGTAAAGGTTAACTCAAATAAGTGTGTTAGACATATGCCTAAGATAACCAAACCTACAGACATTACTTGGAAAGAATGTCAACAAGGCAAGTAGATAATTGTCAGATTTCAAACAAAGGAGTATAAAACTACAAACCCTCTAGAATTAGTTCATATTGATCTTTGTGGTCCTACTAAGACAAGATAATCTAAAGGAGAGAGATATTTAATGTTATTTGTATATGATTACTCAATATTGACATGGGTAACCTTTTTGAAGGATAAGTCTAAGGCATTTGAAATATTTAATATCTCTAGGGCCATGGTGAAGAATGATAATAGATGAAAAATTAAACTCTTAAGGTTTGATAGAGGTAGATAATTCACCTTAATATAGATCATAGAGTATTATGAGAAACATGGAATTAAAAGCCATTACTTTTGAATAAGGACTCCACAATAGAATGGATTTGTTAAAATAAAGAACATCATAGTCAAGGAGATGGCCATAATAATGCTAAAAGAGGCAAAATTACCTAATGGATACTAGAGAGAAGAAATTCAAATAGTAGTATATATCTTGGATAGAGTTTAACTAAGGGTAAATAGTGATAAAAATCTTTATAAACTATGGTATGGAAAATCCACCTCTATTAAGTATTTCAAAGTGTTTGGAAGCAAATGATACATTAAGATAAAAGAAGACAAATTGGGAATCTTTGAATCAATATGTGATGATGGAATATTTCTTGGTTTTTCCACTCAAAGTAAATCCTACATATGCTACAACAAAAGGCTATACAAGATTGTAGAGTGCATCAATGCTGAGGTTGAAGAAGGATTGAAACATGTTAAACCTGATAAATAAATCTATAATGAAGAATCATATTATGAAGAGGAAGCAACTAATGAAGATCATAAAGAATTAAATGAAAAGGTACCTACAATATTTTTTAAAAATGATCATCTCATAAAGAAAATAATTGGCAACAAAAATAGAGTTCGAGTAAGGAGAAGAGTTTCAATTAATAAGGAACAAGTATGTTTTTCTCTAATTTCTAAAATTGAGCCTAAGTGTTATGTTGAAGATAGCAAAGATGAGAATTAGATAACATCCATGGAAGAAAAATTGAGCTAGATTGAAAAGAACAAAACTTGGGAATTAGTTATAAGACATTCAAACAAGAATGCAATAGGTATAAAATGGGTCTTTAGAAATAAGCTCAATGAGGATGAAACTATTATAAGGATTAAGGCAAGATTGGTGTGCAAAGGATATGCACAAGTTGAGGGTATAGATTTTGAGGAAACATTGTATCTAGTTGATAAATTAAAATCCATAAGAATGTTTCTAGCATCCTATGATTATAATAAGTTTAAAGTCTATCAAACAGATGTTAAGTCTACTTTATTGAATGGGAACCTAGAAGAGGAAGTCTACATAGAACAACCTAAAGGTTTTCATTTGTTAAAGGGAGAAGATTATGTGTGCAGACTGAAGAAACCTATTTATGGTATAAAATTAGCAGCTAGATCATCATATTCAATATTAGACCAGTACATAAAATAATGATTCAAAAAAGGATGTGCATACAAAAATCTATACTTCAAATTAGAAGGTAAGAATATGTTGATTATTGTTGTTTATGTAGATGATGTCATTTTTTGTGGCATCAACAATAGAATGTGAAAATAATTTTATACTCAGATGCAAAATGAGTTTGAGATGTCTATTATTGGAGAATTTTCTTTCTTCCATGGTCTACAAATAACATAAACTAATGAAGGGATATTTATATCCCAAACCAAGTATGATAAGGAAATGCTCAAGAAGTTTGGAATTGAATATAGAGAACTAGTAGGTACTCCCATGATTACTAGTTGTAAGTTGAGAAAAAACATGAGTCCCTTGGTGTAAATCAGACTTTGTATAGATCATAGATAGGTAGCTTATTATAACTAACTACATCAAGACCTGATGTCATGTAAGCAGTGTGTAGGGTTAAAAGATTTCAAGCTTCTCCTAAATAATTGCATGTCAATACAATGAAAAGAATATTTAGATACATCAAGAGTAAAATTGATTATAGCCTATGGTATCATAAAAGTGAATATTTTACTTTGAAAATATATATAAATGTTGATTGGTAGGAAGTATGGGTCATAGAAGAAGAACTAGTACTGGTACATTTTTCCTTGAAAACAAACTTATTTCATGCCTGAGTAAAAAGAAAGAGTTAGTTACACTTTCTACAATAGAATCAAAGTATGTGGCATCAGTTTCATGTTACACTCCATTCATCTAGATGAAGTAAACACTTAAAGACATCAAGGTAGAATACAAATCACCTATCTCTATTCTTTGTGATAATTCAAGTGTTATTAACATATCAAAGAATCCAGTGATGAATTCTAGAACCAATCACATATCAATCAAGTATAAATTCTTAAGAGAAAAGGTTTCACATCAAGAAGTCAAAATGGAATATGTGCTAACATAGGACTAGATTGTAGACATATTCACCAAACCTCTTCCCAAGGAATAATTTGAGTATCTGAGACAAAATTTGGGAGTGGTGGTTCCTACATCACATCACTAGATCCTAGTGATAGGGCATGAGTCTAGGGGGAGTATCACATAAGTCTTATTAATCCCTAGAATAAAAGAGCAAAGGCAACTTAAGTATGCATATTTTTGAAAATTTATAATGAGTTGATGACTACATATTCTTGGACAAACTCCTTTATCTAATAAAGGGGGAGAAAATTTTGGACAAACTATGAGAAAGTTGAAGTCCCTTTTCCATTGATGTCAAAGGAGGATAAAGAGTGAAAATGTTCTGTGTAAAAGTTTGAAAGAGTAGATCATGTGTCCAATTTGAGTTTAGGAAAATGTTCCATTGCCTAAGGGAGAGAATTTTTTGTTTCATCTCAAGTTCATCAAAACCAATGCAAGCAATGCCAAATAAGGAGTAGAGTATTATAAGATTAGAGCATTTAGTTTGTCATCAATGCCAAAGGGGGAGATTATTAGAAATATGATTGTCATTGATGGAAAAATAGATATTGTTGGCATGATATTGGAGAAATGAGCATGGTTTATATTTCATAGTACAATGTTGTCATGTTTTTATATAGACCGTTTTTGGAAAATTGAAGAGAAATTGATTGAAGATTTTTTTATGGGTTTTTAATCCTAGGTATATGGTCTATAGGTTCAGATAAAGAGATTATAGGGTTTCTCAGTTACACCCTAATGGATTTATTCATGGCATTCATAGGCATGTTTTATTTTAATGTTGACTAGATATAGGTAGGAACTGGTTACATAAGTTATATCTTAAGTACTTGTCATCATTGTGAAACTGGTTCCTTTGACCTAAAAATTAGTGGATTTAGTAATGATAAAAGACATTAAAATTTCCTAACTCTTAGTCTCAATATTTTTCATATCTATAACAATGGTTAACACTTAATCATACTTTGAATATCTAATAAAGCATATCAAAGTCAATTTGTCAAAGGCACCTATGAGTAAACATGCTAGTGACAAGTGTCACAATCACCAAGATTGTATAGTAAATATATTTGGTGGTTTAAAGTTAACTATTAAATGATTAATGTAGGAATTTTAAGTTTCATAATAGTGGGAACTAATAGCAAGTGTGTATAAGGTACAGAAAGATGCCAAGTGTCACATTTATAGGATCTTATCACAGATAAAGTCTGAGATTGCCAAAAGATCAAATGGTGAGTGTGTGATCATGAAATTAGGATATAATGGATCAATTGGACTCAATAGGGTCATGTTTTCAATGTTTAATGACATAGAGGTGAGTTAAAGACTGAAGTACTTTGATGGGACTGATGTAACATGTTCATTCTAAAATATTAAGAAGTAATGAGATTAGACCAAGTGCTCAAGGTTTAAAATTAGATAGAGGTAAATTTCATGTAACTTTGAATATCTAATGGAATGTGGGAGCTCAAATCAAAATATCTAGCGGATGCATTCTAAAGTTGAAACATTAAATCTTGGAAGCATGAAAGAATCCAACAGAGAGCATGTTGACATTAGAACTTGATCTAATAGATGCATTTTAAAGTTGAGTAAATTAAATGAGGATCATGGTGAAAAAATTAACATCAATGGTTTGTATTTAAATATTTTTTGGTCACAATGGTCAAGTGATGGAACATGCAAGTAAGATGTATTATATGATAGAGACAATGATATAGATCGTTGTGATCGATCTAAACTGTGTAATATGACATGTGCATAAAACAATTTCAATATATGCTATAAATAGTAATGAGCTAAATAATAATGGTGGTGGAGTATGAATTCAAGATGTAAAAAACTTGTTCAATAAATATGAACTGACTCTAGAATTGGCCTGATATGTTAGCAAACAAGTGTAAACACAAAGAAGATGTAAAACCTAGATCAAATGTTTTTATATATGTCATCTAAGATACATGCTAAGGCTACTAAAGTGTTTTAATTGTGTAACATAGAAAATTTATAAATATAGAGGAAGAGGGATAGAGGGGAATATAAGAGAGAGATGAAGAATAGAGCTTGAGAAGTTAAAAAATAGCCTTCTAATAAAGAATTAGAATTAGATTAATTTATGAATCAATATTGTAATTTATAGTTGTAACTCCATCAAGATAATTGGTAGGTTACATCAAAAGAGTTGAGTTGGTGATTAGTTATGGATTCAATGCTAACTTATAGTAGGTGATCTTAAATCAGTGGGTTAGTGTCTCCTTAGGGTGGGTGCCCTTAAACATTGTAACTAGTCTAGTTTTAACTATGAGGCTAGATTAGAACAATATATTCTAGAATCTATTTTAATTTTGGTTTTTTCCATATTGGGTTTTACATTGATACATATGGTGTTATGAATATTGTGTGTGTGTGATCTCTGCATATGTGTCTTAATCTAAATTAAAACTATTAAAAGAATTAGTTTAATCAATCTACTAGTTTACCCCCCACTCTTAGTAGATAGTCATGTTCTCACAATTGAATCATGAACATAGTCATTGTCCTTAGATTATTCCTTGACATTTATTTAGATTTTATTTTTTAACTATATTTGATGAATATTGAATTCCTTACATTATATCTTATAAAATATTTCCCAAGTGAAATAACTACCCAGTTGAAGTTTAAATTCTATTCTTTTCATCAACATTCCATCCCTTTTATATTTTTTATTAGATATATATTTTATATCATATCATCAATGTATATATTAATTATGGATTTTTTCTTATCATTAATATGGATCTCCCTTATGGGCTTGTAGGTTGCATGTTGTTATTCCATGCAAACTATGTAGGAGAGTCAAAACATGTAACTCATGCCACAAAAAATATTAGTATTCTTAAAATGATATGGTGAAGCCTTATGAGGGCTTTGGTGTGAATCAAACATGCATCAAATTAAATTTAATGGAACTAGAAGGAGGGGGCCCTTATGATCAATTTTCTCCCTTGTTTTCTTTTGAAATTTTGTAAATATGTCAAAAAAACCTAAGAAATAGAAAATCATAAAATAAAAATAGGTAAAAAATGAATTGGATTAGAGAAACAACCATCATCATCCCTAGAGTTCAATATTAAATAATCTCAAATACTTTCAAATACATTTAAAAGTTTTAGAATTGTATAAAATAATAAAAAAACATGTTATTGCTTTCAAAATGCTAATAGATTATTGAATGTTCAGCATAATGATGTGGTTTATGAGTTTTTACACTTAAAATTAAATGGATTTTAGTCACAGTAGTTTCTAAATTTAATACATAATTCAAATCATATCTATAAATAATTAGAAGATGTATTTATTTTGCAATTTGGGAAACTCATTGGTCCACTCATTTTTTTTAACCAATAGCTCATAATCAAGAGCCAACCTAAAGATCCCATCAGTGACTTAAATATCAAGTTATAAAAAATCTATAAATGTTTTCCTAGTAGTTATAGACCTAAATAAACTTTTACTTAATACATATACATTAATTCTTTAAATCCCTACATAGCTATGTTTTTGAAAGCATCTACAATAAGCAATTTATCTCTAACACATGTATAAGTTGTCATGCTATACATGGAGTTATTTTCTAGGACAAAAATGAACTATCCTTACTATAAAAATGACATAACAAACTTTTCTCAATATTATCAAAGAATGTATGCTTCCATTATTTATATTGAAAATTAGACTTATATTCACAACATTGAGCCAATCATAAATTTAAATCATGACCTCTTTATTGAAAAAAACACACATTCATACCTCAGGATAAAAACCAATTATAACATGTTGTCATAGATGAAAATGAATGTGATTTTTATGAATATACTACAAATGAACATTTTTATGTATATTTTGACTATGAGAGTGATGCATAAGAGTTTTATGCTGAATAATAGGAAAATTTGGAATAGTCAAGTGAGGAAGAGATAATGTATTACATGGAATTCAACCAACATATTAATGTGGGTGTCAACTTGTTCAAATAAGACATAGATATGAATAAATGGAAAATTATTTCTATGTATAATATTAAGAATCAAATTAATATGATGTTGAAGATGATTTGTGAACCATGTTTGAAAAAGACAACGTTATTTTAATGGATTGAGAATGTTAGGGTACTGAATAAGAGTATTTTCAAGGTAAATACGATGTCCAAAGTGATAACCAAATCTATTTATTCCATATATTTTAGACTATCTATGTTACCTTTTGTGAAGTCATATAAATTGTCATTATAATTATGCATAATGGAGAAGCAAAACCCTAGTCACCAAATAAATCACATCATAAGGAATTGGTATTCACTACACCTATAATTATAAAAACTTCAAAGATTTAGGTAAAATAATTTCATGGATTCATTTGGCCTGAATTTGAGGTATATCTAATTGAGCCCAATTATTTTGTTGATTTATTTTTTGATAGGTATCATCACGAGGAAATTTTATTTATACATATTATTTTATTTGGAATATATAAATTGATTGAATTTTGGAAAGAATATAAGGATGCCTTTTCTATATAAGGACTATGAAAATTGAAAACCTAATTAGTTCTAAATGTTTCATGCAAAGTTTTAAATTCCACCCTCTAATCCCTGGATATTATTATCTATTTTAGGAGTAGAGTAGGCCTAGATTAGTTGTGTTTACATTTTTTTGTTTTCCTACTTTTTATTATTTCTTACGTCTTATTTTCTTTTGCATCACTTTTAGTTTTTTTTATGTCTATTTTTATATATCTCTCTTAGTATCTTGAGAAATACATCAAAAATGTTTTCCTTCCATTTCACCATAATGTTTTGATTGGTCAAATTACCATAACACTAGAGTATTTAGACACTTTCAAATTATTTGACTAATGTAACTTTCATTGTGAAATTTTTAAAATAAGAAATCTGGTAGAATTTATACAACATATCAACATTATTATTAAACATTTTATGTTTTCATTAAGAAATTCAATCTTTGTTTAAAAATTATCACATTAATTAAGAAATTATTTCTCAAGGAAAAAGAGTCATGATTGTAATGTGTCATACTAAACTATTGCCTCAAGGTGTATGAACATCAAAGGAAAGATTACTTATGATTGAATCTTCTATAAAATCCATTCACCTTAGTTTTTGGCTCCCAACACTTTGTAATATCAAAAATATAAATAAAAGGAAGCAAAGGATAATATAAAATATTCAATGAAAAATGATAAGCTTTCTCCTATAGGGGGATTCAAGTAACCTCAATTCTAGGGTTTCCCACCTAGCTATAAATAGATCAAAGCCTAAATCAGAGCTAAATAGACATATAACTAGAATTAGATAAATTCCCAAGCCTCCCCTGGTAATGAATGATTAAAAATTAATACCTTTAATAATATTTAATCATGTGATCACTCTATAGTTATTTTATAAAAAAAAGGCAAAAAATGAATCAATAATAAAACACCTCTAAATCTATGTAAATATTAAATTCTTAGTGTATTGTGTGCTAAGATTGAAGCTAATATTTAGGTTTCTATTGAAAATGTAATATTCTCTTGCATAATCTATTTTATTCTTTCAAAATTTTACCAAATTTTTTTAGTTCTAGAAACTTTATAGTGTTTTCCCTATAAATTTCACCATTTTTGTGCCTAGCACACCCATTATTTTTATAATGGGGAACCATAATCAAATTAGAAAAATAAGAAAAACATTCAAAGCCTCATGAAAGTAATTGTGAAAATTTATTTAATTAGGTCCATATAAGTCCTTTTTATTCTATAATTTGTTATAAAATATTCTACAAATTATCTCAATAATCATTAAATCTAGGGCCTATACAAACACTTTAATATTATTTAAATCTTACTCACAAAATTTCACTAGGTTTTGGCTTATTTTCACATTATGTTTTGTATTTTTTCTCATCCTTGGAAAAATTTTAGGATAGGTGATTTGAAATTATTTATAATGTAATTATTTTTTTCATTTTATTAATTATTGGATCTCTTTACTTATCCAACTATTGATTTTCTGGTGGCCAAATTATATCCTTTGTCATAGACATTCAAACATAGCTAAATAAATACCACTTGATGGTTTTCATAGTTCCCAGACTTATCACTTATTCACATCTGATGGAATTAGTCACAACACTTCATATATTTTAAGGATAATGACTTATCTCCCCCATTCCTCTTGTAAAATTTCCTCAACTTCATATCTCCTTAAAGAAAAGTTTGATAGTGACTTAATTATTCCATGACATGCATCATATTTCCATGGCTTCATAATTGTCATAACCAAAATAACATTAAAATTCTTTTTTGTGAAGGGTATGATTCATTCTTTATCCATGTGTCAATATTTTTATAAATTCATGCCTTTTCAACTCAAAAAATGAGTTCATAGAGACTAAGACTTATGTTATTATGAAACAATAGAAATTCTCAAATTTTTAGCCTCACATTCAATCATGGATTCAAAATCTACTTTAAATTAATAGATGAGTCTTGGTGTCAAGTAGGGTTCTATGTGTCAACTTCTTTTAGCTACATAAAATTTATCACAAAATCATTAAAAACACATTTCAAACTTATATAATATTATGAGTACATGAGATGCATCCACTTTTCATTATCATAATTAATTAAAAATGGGAAAAATTTGGTTCATAATTGATGCATAGGCATGGGGAGAGCTTACAAAACAACACCATCTGGTTTTAAACTAAACTAATCATAATCTACTTGATGATTTTATCTCTAAGAATCCATATTTATGCTAACCTCTTCTCTTGTTCATTAGACTAAATTCACTCATTAATATTTACCTATACCCAAGACTCTATAAATACACTTCTTTATGTCCTCGGGCCTCTATCAAAACCAACCATATTTACTCTTCCCTCTTTTCTTCAAACTAGTTTCCTTTGAATGGTCAATTCCTTCATTAGTTTGTCCACTAGGATTCTCATGGTTCATAAGAATAAATATTATTTGGGGTGTCAAAGACTAAACATATTTTCAAATATAGTCTTGAATTTTATTCATATATCTATTCCAACCCACTTCAATCACTTAAACAAGCTCAGACTTTCACTCAACACCTTTTGGGCACAATCCTTCATTGAGACTTATATAGGCTAGTAGCCCTTCTTTACACATTTATTTTGGATCATCATATAAAGACACTTTCCATAGGTTTATTCACTTTTATAGGCATATTATAATTCCTTTCAACTCCTCATAAATTTTCATGGCCTTACTCTATTTTTACCTCTTACTTCCTTTGGAAAACAACTCTCTTTTAGGCTTAATTATTCATATTCCAAGACAACAGTCTTCAAAACCATAATATTACATAATCTTGAAAAAAAATTACTTGAATAAATATTATCACCAAAAAATAATAAGGATTAATTTTTTTATCTCATTCTAATGGTTAAATCTTTGAAAAATGACTAAACCCTAAATCTAGGATTTCATCCATTTATCACATGCTGAGAGCTTGCATAATTCTATAACTTGAGTTGTATAATTTTTCAAAGGATAAATAAAAAAATTAGGTCCGTATTGACCTATTATACCTTCCCAATAAATTTAATGACACTATTCAATTCATTAAATGCTTACAATAACCAAAGTATAATTGATTGGGCATATTTTGTATTGATTGTGTAATGGTTCCATGTCCTCTCTCCATAAATACCTTACAAAAACATATGCTATTTCACCAAGGTTAATTATAATTAATTTTCCTTCTCCAAGATTCATTAAACTCCATTTGTTCATGTCACTTTCTTCAAAGACCCTAATTATGTAAATAGGGTGTAACTTGTGCATGACTGTGTCAAACAAAAACTAATGGTTTATATCTAGTCAGCAACCTTCATATGTTTCTAGGATTTTTGTTTCTATTAAAAAATATTTTAAATAAAGCAACACTTGTATAATCCATCTACCATCAATCAAGTCTTTTAATCCATTCTCATTCATTGACACTTGATAAATGAAAATTGGGGTCATTTTTTACTACACACAGGGATTGATGTATAACAAACAAGACTATCACTTCTTGTGGATATGTATTGATATTATCATTAATTTGAAATTAAAATAAACTATAATATAATTATTTTTTCCTTACCATAATATTAAATGAGTTAACAATCCAACTCTAAAGAAACAAGGCTTCCTTCAACTCTTGATTGTTACAGAATAGGGAATAAGGCAGAGATGCTTTTTTTTAATATTCCTTTTACATTAAGATGTTTCTACCATAATAAAGGAATATAAATATTTATTTATAGATAAAATAAACAACAGAAAAATAAAATTTTTCATTTATACATATCAAACTATGATTCAATCCTTTCCTCTTTAATTATATTCCGTAGATTATTAGTTCAAAACTTGTAATCTTTATCAACCTATAACTTAGCATAATATAAATTGATTGTAGCCTCAATATCCCATTAAAAACAAATGGAAATATGTAACCATAATTATTCCTATTAAGGGATAATGAATCATAAATAAAATCTATTCTTCATTCCTTTTATTAGTCAATATTTACATTTGGAACACAATTCATGGGCTTATCAACTTTCAAGGATTATTGTACCATATTTCACTCCTAGATCCTCATTACTCTCTTAGTTGTCTTTTATAACCTCTCTTTCCTATTATCTACTCCATATCCCGCTTACAATTTCTCTTTAATACATTTTAACGTAGGTTTTTTGAGTTGGTTATACCAACTTCCTTGTATAACTAACCCTCAATGTATAAGGGTGACTAATCTTAATTTATTTTCTTGCTTGTTTCTATATTAATTAATTATGATGATATAGGGTCCTATATTACCTTAATTAATTTTTTTTAGACCTTGAAAAATACTTCCTTTCACCTAGCCTCCTTAGACCTTGGTTATACTTTTGTAGGCTATTCACAAATATTTGAATCTTTAAAATATTGTTTTTGGAGGGAAAAACACCTTCAAAACTTAACCTATGACCCCTAGAAACTCCAAATGTCTTCATCTACATTAATTTACGTTGCAAAGATCTCTTGAAAAACATTACATCCAATCATTGGCCAACTTCTGACCTCTAATGACCCAAAACACAAAATTGAGAACTTGAGCCTCCATTTTTATTTATTGCCTTCAAATTTATATTTTTAGGGTACTTCATTCTTTTTTGACTGTTATTATTCATTCCTAGTTCCTTCTTACTTTCCAAACTCTTGCTTTTATTCCTTATGGCTTTGTCTAGTATTCTTGTCCATGCATTTTTCATTTCTATGAAGTATTACAACTGTTGTATCTTTGTATTTGATACATATTCAAAATTTTCAATATAATTTTGGTCTCCATCATACTAAACTAAAATCAAATAAACCTTATTCTCTTTCCTCATGCTTGTTTCATAGCTTGTCTCCTTTTTGTTTTCACTTTATTTTTTCTTGTCTAGTGTTTTTTGATTTTTTTTCATGCCATCATATTTTTAAATAAGCTATAATTGCATATTTATCATGTAAAAATTTATCATTTTACACATTTAACTTTCTCTTTCTACCTTTACTTCACTTTTCTTCTCTTTTTGGTGCCTTTGCTTATCATATTGCTCACTATGCAAGAACAATTTCTTGTTCCTCTCATCTTCCTCATAGTACATTATTATTTGACCAATATTTGGCCTCCCATATTCATGTTTAGAAAATGTAAACTCATATTTTGATTGACCCATTAAATGTCTCACCTTATTTTCTTATTCATGTTCTATTTGATTGCTAACTAGCTTTCTTGTGTGCACCTTTGTTTGAACAACTTCTTATACTTCTCTTTGATGATCCTCATTTGAGTTTTCTTGGAGTTAATCCTTGATATTTAGATATTTTAAATGACATATTTTCATCCCATTTTATGTAATAAATACTTTTCCCAACATCTTCATTTCTTCTTGCAACTTTGTGCATCCATCTCTTTCAAATCCTCATCAAACACTAGTTCACATTGCTCTTCATTATCTTGGGAAACTTGTTATTTTTCTTCTACTTGGACTTCTCCATTTTCTATAATAATATAAAATTAATTTTTTTGCATACCATGATTCTCAATAACTCTTTTAGGTTCTTCTTCCTCATCTTACTTTGTTACACACTCATTCATCAATGTTATTATTTCCATATATAAGATATCTTCAATATTTAAATCAAATTCACATACATCATCATATAAAACATTTGAAACCATATATATAAAAAACTTATATTTATTTATTCATTAATTTATTGCATACATGGTTGTACCCTCATCTTATTTTCTTGGTTTGCTTGCTCTACCTCTTTTATTTCTCTCATAGTCTTACTATATTCTTCAATTTGCATGCCTACTTGGATTACACTTTCATTACTATCTCCTTGTTATATATCCATGTTATTAATCATAAATTTTATCCCTTGTAGCTTCTTGGGATACCAATTTCCTCTCTTTTCATCTCTTTCATGCCTCATACCTATAGTCTCTACCATGACAACTTGGTATACCTTGCCATTTGTGATTTGATTCCACATTTTTACTTGTTTTCCACTTATGCTTTTGATTTATTTGACCTATTATTTGAGGTTTTTCTCTTTATTCTCATCACCTTTTTATTTTATCCACTTAGGCCATACATACCCATTCCCTTGTTATCTTATTGAGGGCTGTAATCTATAATTATTTCTCTCGACTTGCATATTAGCTTTTCCTTCATTATATATGCAATCAAAATAAACTTTTAGGCATTCATTTACCTCCAATAGAAAATAATGCAAGCTTATGTTTTATTTTATGTCTTTATGAGTGACCTTCATGTCTTATTTTCATGCTTCTTATCTTTTTTTAGGTGCTAGGATTGGCAATGTATCATAATATTTCTCTTTCTCATCATCTTCCACATGTGACATGATCTCAACTTCATCATCTTATCTTCTTAAAGAGTTTATTTATCTTTATCATCCTCTTGTCACTTTATGGGTGTCATTTTTGGCCCATTATTCATCAAATTTGAGGCCTCATGTTTGTCCTTCATCAACCTTATCTTCATACCTACAAACAAAAATTTGAAAGAAATGTTAGCATATAAAATGAGAGGCCATATAGTCTCTTTGAATGTCTTTGGAATAGACATTGTCCATCTTCTCTTCTTTTATTCACCCTCATGTTATCTTCTTGGTAGTTATATCTTCTTCTTGGTCTCTTTAATTATAAACCTCCTCTCTATCTCTCTTTGTTATTTTCCACTTGGAAACATCTCTCTTCTCATGCTTCTTTGGTTTTCTCTCTCTTTCATCTTCTCATCTCTTAAGACACCTTTCTTTTGTCTTCTTCTTATCACAAATGACTCTAGTGGCCACTTTTGTATTATTCTCACATTCCAACTAGTCCATTGGATTTTTTTATTCTATTATTAGCTTTGTCATGATCTATATACTCTATATACCTTGCCCCAATTATCTTTTTGTGTCTTCCACTTCTTTCTCTATATCCATCTTCTCCATTCCTCTTATTTTATAGGTCTATTTAAACCTTTATCTTAGAAAGTATATAAAACTTTCCACTTAGACCTCTATTTGGAATTTCATCTTCCTTGAGTCCTCTATTGGGATCTCTTATTAACCTCCTTGACTCTATTTTAAAGTTTTATTTCATCTTCTTCTCTCTTAGAGATTCAATGCTCTCTTTTCAACCTTTCATTTCTAGGCTTCTCTTGAATATCTTCTTGTCCTTCTCAAAATAATTTGGTGTTGTATCTCTTATTTTTAAAATTTGATATTCCTTTGTACTGACATCAATAGATCAAACATAAAACATCCCCTTCTCCATCTATACCCTAAAATCTTACTTCTCATGCATACCTCATGGCATTATGCATTCATCTCAAATCAACAACTTATAAATAGTTCATAAAAAAAATTTAATCACTCTTAACTTGCCTTTATCTAATAATAAATGATGCATAGGCATGGGAATAAGTTATAAAATAACACCATGTTGTTGTAAATTCAACTAGTCATAATTTGTTTGACGATTTGATGTCTAAGACTGCATCTTCATGTTAATATCTTCTCTCACTCATTGGAATAAATTGAATCATTAATATGTACCTATACCCAAAACACAATATAGACACTTCTTTCTATCCTTGACCTTCTATAAAAACCAACCACATTCACTCTTCCCTCTTTTATTCAAACTAGTTTGCTTTGAATGGTCAGTTCTTTTATTGGTTCTTCCATTAGGCTTCTCTTGGTTCACAAGACAAAATCTTGTTTGGAGTGTCAAATAACAATATATTGTCAAATATAACCATAAATTTTATTCACATATCTGGTCCACCCTGCTTGAATTACTCAAACAAGCTCAGACTTTCATTCAACACTCTTTGGGCATAATGCTTATCTAAGGCTTGTATAGGCTAGTAGCCCTTCTTTACACATTTCTCTTGGATCATCATATTCAGACACTTTCCCAAGGTGTATTACCTTTTCTAAGCATATTATAAGTCCTTTAAAATCTTGATAAATTTTCATGGCCTTACTATCCTTCTACCTCCTACTTTGGAAATTACTCTCTTTTAGGCCTACTTAGGCCTATTCCAAGACCACAATCTTCAAAACCAAACTAGTCCATACTATTACAAACCAAAATTACTTGCATCACTATTTTCACCAAAAAATAAGTATAATTATAAATTTTTATCCCATTTTGATGATTGAATATCTAAAAATGACTAAACCCTAAATATAGGGTTTCATCCATCTTACATAGGTTGAAAGCTTGCATTATTATATAAACTAAGTTGTATGATGTTTCAAAGGATAAATAAAACATTTTTAGGTATATATTGACTATTATATGTTCCTAATTAATTTTCTTACCCTGTTTCATTCATCAAATGCTTATAATAACCAAAATACCATGGACTAGGCTTATTTTATATTGCCTATGCAGCGGTTCCATGTCCTATTATCCACAAATACCTTGCAAAAAAACATGGGTTATTTAAATAAGGTTAAATTTCCTTTATTTTCCTCCTAAAATATTCATTAAAATCCTTATGTTCATATCACTTCCTTCAAAGACCCTGACTGTGTAAACATGGTGTAACTTATGCATGATTGTGTCAAACAAAAAATAAGGGTTTAAATCTAGTTAGCAACCTTAATATGTTTTTATGAATTTTTTATATATTAAAGAATCTTTGAAATCCACCAATTCTTTTCTAATACATATACCACCAATAAATTCTCTTAATCCATTCTCATTCATTGACACTTGATTTGACTACACATAGGGGTTTATGTATAACAAGCAAGACTATCAATTTGTTTTCCTATGTATTTATATTATAATAAATATGTAATTAAAATCAACCATAATATAATTTTTTTCTCTTAGCATCCTATTCAATGAGTTAACAATCTAACTCTTGATTGTTCCATAACAAGGCATAAGACAAAGATGTTATTTTCTGTATTCCTTTTACAATAAGATGTTCCTACCACCATCAAGGAATATAAAGATTTATTATTAGATAAAATAAAAATCACATAGTGAATGTTCTCATTTATTAATTATAAACAATGATTCAATCTTTTCCTCTTTAACTATATTCCACAGTCTAGTAGTTTAGAACATGCAATATTTATCAACCTACAACTTAGCATAATATTTCTTGATTTTGGCCTCAAGAGACCATACAAAATGAATGTAAATATGTATCAATAATTGGGCCTATTAATTTATAATGACTCACAAATAAAACTAGTTATTCATTCTTATGATTAGTCAACATTTGCATTTGGAACCCAATCTTGGGCTTATCAACTTTTGAGGATTATTGTACCATATTTCACTCTCAAATCCTCATTACTCTCTTAGAGGTATTTTAAAAAGTCTCTCTCATATTATATATGACATACCCCCCACCTTAAAACTTTTCTTCATTATATTTAAATATAGGTTTTCAGAGTTGGTTACACCAACTTCCTTGCATACTTAACCCTCAATGTACAAGGGTGACTAATCTTGTTTTATTTTTTTGCTTGTTTATATCTTAACAAATTATGATGATAAAGGGTCCTATATTCCATTAATTAATTTTTTTAGACATTTAAATATAATTACTTTCACATATAAAACCTAGACCTTGGTTATACTCTTCTAGGCTATTCTCAAATATTTAAATTTTCAAAATATTGGTTTTGGAGGGAAATCTCCAAACACCTATACAACTTAACCTATGATCCATAGGGACTCAAAATGACTTAATACATATTATTGGACATTAAAAATGTCTCTTAAAACACATTAAATCTAATAATTGACCAAATTTTGACCTTTAATGACGCAAAACATAAAATTGACAAATTTTACTTGATGTTCCTCCATCAATAATGCACAAATGAAAAACTTGTAACTCCATTATAGGAGGCCACATGGCATGGAATCAAAACAAGAATAAATAGTGGCATATTATTAGTGAGTGTAGTTGTACTCAAATTTATGACTCTATATGAAGGTGCCATGTGGCATCAAATTGAAAATAAAGGGTCATTACATTTAAAAGTGCCAAAATACAATCCACCATTATGTGACATAGCACTATGTGTCAAGGAGACAAATAAAAATGAATTTATGGACCCTAATTTTTTTATCAATATCAATATCCATTTCATTATATGATCATGATAGTAAATGTTATGGTCATTAATGCCATTAAAATCATCAAATACATAGGCTAATATTATCTATTACAATCATATGCAAGCTAACACTTTACATATTCCAATAAGAAAATAATGAAGTGGTGGTAAATTAAATTATGTAGGTATTATTATAATATGATTTCCTCTATATACTTATGTATTAAGTCCATGATTTTGAATCATCATGAAAAATCTCATCATGTCAACTAGAATAGGGTGGAACTCACCTAATGAATGGTGATTTGGCATATGTTTCCAAAGATAATAATGATTTGGAAGTAGAGACACTAATAATTATAAGGGAATATTATTCAATGATATAAAAGGGCCCTTATTTGGCCATAATTAGTGAGTTGGTGTATAGTGGTCCTATCCCTTTCCTTATCATTATGCTTTCTTTTTCTCTTTTGAAACAAGTTTCTGGGTTATAACAAAAAATTTCATTATTATTGTTGGTGGAATATCATTTTATTTTTTATATATTATCATCATATTCTATATAAAATTACCTTTTTAAACATTAATAAAAAGGGTTTCTTAACTAGTGAGGTCTTCCAAACTATGTTGCTTGTTTTCTAGCTCACTAGAATATTACCCAAGTTCACCTTACTAGGAAGCCGGTTGAACTATGTTTCTAGTTATATTTTATTATTAGTTGGCTATCAAGAGGAGGAAGAAATTTTAAAAAATGAAAAGAGATAGGAATGTAATTCTATGGAATGTTTAGGATCACTTCTTTGTCTATTTATTTCTTTGTTTTGTCTCATTTTAGACTAATTTTGTTACATTTTGGAGCTCTAAGTGATTACTTTCATTTTAATATCTAGATATACTTTTTATTTTTAGCATATCTCAGAATAATAAATTTAATATATGTTCTATCTTAATTTTATAATTAATTGTCTTGATATATATTTATTTATCACCCTTGTGCCAATTCATTTATATGTATTTAACCCTATTTAACCATAGTATGATCCATATCTAATTTAGGGTTAAAAATTTGGTGAACTTGATTCATGTGAATGTAAAAAAATTCTTTATGATATATGGATTTCAAGCCTCATAGTATTTCATTTCGTTGTGATGTATTTTCAAATCCCAAACTTTAACCTAGGGTTTTACCATCCTCTAGTTACAATGTAATTGTGTGCATATGATTGCAATTTGATTCTTAATTGATTATAAAAATTATACCTCTAAAAATACATTTTTAAATTAGTCAAAGGTATTTTCTACTTAGATTATTATACTAAAAATTGTCTTTTTGTTTTTCAAAATTCAATATGGATTTTTCATTTTTTGTAATTTACTATTTTTAGTAAATATTAACATACAAGGAAAATGGTGTACTTATTTTGTAATTAATTTTTAGGTTTCATAAAATAATAATATTTTATTCAAAAAAATCCATCATATTTATGAAAAAAATTATCATTTTATCAAAATTGATGATTATTTATTTTAAATATTCTAGGGCTTTACATGTGAAGCATTCCACATTGTTTGGAATATTTATGATTTATAATAGATCATATTTAAAATTACTCAAAGTTTTTTCATAATTTTTTTGATATATACAAAGACCTCTTTTTTTTGATAAATTATGGTATGTGTTCTATGAATGTAGCATTTTACTATTTTTAGTGAATTCAGACCTATAAGCCTTACACTTTACTTTTATCTCCATATTGTTTTGGATTCATCTCATTTACTATTTTTATTAAAAAACCTATTTCATATTCTAAAAATTTTTATCAATCATTTTATATTCATCTCTCTTTAGTTGGCACATTATGGTGACCCTAACCTTTGGTCTCAAAACCCTAAACGACCTTGGATCTCTAGTTTTCTCTTTGTTTTATGATTTCTAATTAATTTAATTTTTCAATTCTAAATTTTATTATCATGATTGATTTCTCCTTATCATTTTTTTGTCTTTCTTATCATGTTCTCATGTCAAATTTCAAAACATTTCTAATGGATACAAAGAAGTTCCTTCCTCCTCTTAACCCTAAGGACGGTGATAACTACCATCCCTCTAGCCAAATATAGTATATCACATGTCCAAAGGGTATGCTAACCCATTATATATATTCAAAATAAATTAATAATTCTAAAGTACCTAAGTTTTGTGTTTGTGAAGCCCTAAAATATTAAATCACTAAAATGAAAAAGTTAATAAAATAGTTAAAAAATTAGATTTCATTCTTACATAATCCATTATATGATAGTGTTAATCATGTGTTTGAATCCTCATCTACCATTGTTATTCCAAAAAATGTTTCATATCAAAAGGAAAATATAAAATAAAATACATCCAAAACAAATGATTCCAAAAGTGACCAAAAAGCTACTAAGAGATCAAGTGAGATCCTAATAGAAATGATTCAAAATAAAGTGATCAAACTACCTCCTATACATCTTGTACACATATCCAAATACAATTATGCATAGCATAGAATGAATGGGCATTATACAAATCATTTTTTTTGCATTAAAAACACAAAAAAATCACAAACATAGTGATGATCCTATCATTGATATATCAATTAAGAAAACCATTCACATTCTAAGTATCCAAAAGCACAACTGTAAAACAACAAGTATGGTTACCAAAGGATAATTTAGAATAAAATCACTTGAAAATTCAATAATTAGACAAGAAAAGATTAAAAATGCACAATTAAAGCAAAAAATATATAAAAGGCATAGTTATAATAAGAGAAGCTCCAAAAGGCACAATTAGAGAAAGAAAAGCTCCAAAAGCACAATTGGAGAATGAAAAAAATCTAAAAGGCACAATTAGAGAGAGTAATTTTTAAAAAATATATGAATGAAAAATCTAAATTATAAAAATATCAAGATGAGAAGGCACAATTATAAAATCCATTTTTACTAAAAGAGTAATGGTCACATCAAGTATTCAAAATAGGAGTTATAACAAAAAAAAAAAAAAGGTGACAAAGAAAGATATTATTGGCAAACCTAAAGTTTCAAATGTGGGTAAAAAAGGGAAAAATGTAAGCCCTTGCTCATGTAAAAATTATTCTACTCATATAGAGGATAAACAATCTTCAGATGAATAGTTCAACAAACCATATTATGATCCACTTGATAGTTCACCACATAATATATATATATATATATATATATATATATATATATATATATATATATATATGTATGTATGTATGTATGTATGTATGTATGTAAACCTTTTAGGACTTAGATGAATGTAAATATTATGTTTTAAAAAAAAATAGTATAATAATTCAAGGTATAAATATTAAATAAATATATCCACTAATCTATTATAGAATTGACTAAATTTGACCTTTATAAAAATAAAAATAAATTAATTAAATAATAACTTAATTGTAAAATGACTGAGATAGATAATATAGAGGATAAAAACTAAGATAGAGGCTAGTCTAAGTGTCATAAATAGGATCCAATTCTCAAAACTGCTCTTAAATGGTAACACCCAAATTGCATAGTAGTACCATGTGGCACTAGTGTTCTTGTTTTTCTAGTAGTGTCCTCTATGCATAATTATTCTGAGCTTTTGTGAGAAACCGTGTATGGGTCTATCAATCCCATTATTACATGCATGAGTTCTAAAACCCTATAGATGTCCTATTTTGACTGATTCTATGAGCAAACCCTAATCACCCATATTGTTAGGGTATCTAGTTTTTACATGTAGTAAAGTGTGTTTTATAATGGGGTAGGCTTGATATCTTCAACACCCTATTGTGATGAGAGTAGCCTATATACTAATACTTTGAAGAGAGATCAAGCCTAATGCAGTTCTCCCCACCTAAGTGATATTTTAAATGTAAGTGAATCTACTATGATGGTTAACTTGAGTGATTTGAATGTGTTGGAGACTAAATATAATTAATTTGAGCTTAGAAATGTTGTAGATGGTATTATGTAAAAGTAGGGAATAATATGGATTGATAACTTTAATTGTGCACAACTTATTTTGGGTTTATATGTGTGATTTGCATATTATTTCCCTATAGTTGATAAAGAGATAAAAGTCATGTATTTATAATATTGCAGTGCTTATCTAGGTAATAAAATAGGTTGATTTTGACCCTAGGATGTCTAAGATTTGAAAATTTATATTTTTGTGGAAAAAGGAAGGAAAGGAAAATAATGTTAATATTGGGACACTGCCACCATGTGGTGTTATTTTACCTATTATGGCACTAGTGTCTAGGTGGTACAACCTTGGGCATGAAGGGATAAGATTTAATAATGAGGGTCTAGGAATACTTTGGGGATCATTAGGGATGTTTCTAGCCTGTACTAAGGTTGGATAAGTGTTGAAATACACCCTAGGATAGCTATATGGCTAAACTAGGGATATGTGGTATCAAGTACCACTCTTAGCACTCAAGTGTCACTTTTAGGTGATTATATTTACCCCCATTTATTTTATAAATTCAATAAAGTGAAATGTCTAGGATAAAGGAAAAAGAAGTTTACCAGAACTTACTCATGAGGTGAAGCCTATGAGTCTAAATCTAAGTATATGAATCACACTCAATTTCATGTAATGCATGTGAAAATTAGATAAATTAGTAATTACTTAAGAGACAAAAAAATAATAGACAAAATTTATTAAATAATTAAAATTGAGTAAAGGGATAAGAGAAAGGAAACAAACAAATACACCTCACTGGCTATGTCAACCAATGCATAAACCTAGGTATAACCTGTGTGTGTACATGTAGATAATGATCAATCAAAAAATATCTTGCACTGAGATGATTTATTTCTCACTCCTCATGTGTGAGTTGATCAAGAACTCAATCCAATTTTTGATCCATTATTACCCACCCATGTTTGGTGGATTATGACTTGTGAATTATTTGGATTAGATTGATAGTGTGTCCAAACCTCTCATATAGGTGGCTCAAGAACTCAAGTATACAATGAATCAATCATTTCCCACCCATGTGTATTATATTCATCTAAAACTAAAACTTCATGATGTAACTATAAATGTCTAATTAGATATATCTACCTAGAGATGTTGACTTTGTGGCCACTCAGTTATATTAGATAGCTCTAGGCCATTTGAGAATAGCAACCACTACAAATGGAGTAAGGAATGAAATTAGCATGAAACCTAGAATATGATGTCTGATGCATACATCATAGATAATGACATAGAATTTATCATTCCATCTAATTAACTAGTGTTTAGGTTAGCAAATGGAAATAATGTGCTTCACACGTGTCTTCAAATCTAATATCTAAACATATGTATTATGTATTGAGATATAGTAACCTATATCTAAGTATATAAACTAAAAATGGGAATGGTCATGTTGTGCATGTTATCCCTAATTTGAAAAAACTAGTATGAATCTGATCTAAACTGGTATGGATCTAAGATAAAGTGAGCAAAACTTGTAAATCTATCACTAAACTTGTGCAAACCAAAACTCTACTTACTATACTTTTCTAGAAAATCTAGTTTTTCTAAAACTAAGGGTATTGGAAGTTAGCACCATTCTTGGATAGAATCATCATGTGGTAGTATGGTCCTAATTTATGTGCTAATGTTTATTTATTTTGATTTATATGTAACTTTACTAATCTCTATGTCACTATTTTACACAATGTTTACTTGATTCCAATTTTTCTAATTCAAGCTTCTGTGATGAAATTTTTATTATGAGTGAATTACAAGAGACTGATCTCTATAAAAAAACCCTTGTGAATTCCCACACTTTTGAGGTGAGTTGTTGAACCTATGAAATAACTATCCTCAAAATAAAAATATATGCAAGATGTGTGTTAGTTGGAGACTATATGATATATGGACAATCATATAATATAATGTGTATACATAACATCATAATGTAAGCTAATTTGTGCATAAGTTTGTAATGTGTGATGTATGTTATATCTATCATTAACAAAGTTTTTAGTATAGATATAAAAATGTATGTAACATTAAATCCGAGTATTAACCAAGTATTTACCTATGGGATGGGGAATCGTGTCTATAACGTCACCCAATTAGGAAATGGAGATGCATGAGGTCCCTCATGGCATCTAAAATTTAAATTTGTAACAATCAAGAGACAAGTGTCATATCCATGATGCATACAAAAAATCATACATAAAACACATATGAGGAATGTAAAGTAGGCCAAGGAGACACAATACAAGAGACATAGGCACATGTCACTAAATTTGAGAAATCAATACATAGAAGGATGTGGAAATGTACACATGAAAAAAATAATAAAATTGGCCTAGAGCCACATATAAGGACATATTTAAATATCTTTATACATAATCAAGAAAGCACACATAAGGACATGGGCATATTTCTAAAGAAAACATATTGTGAAAAGAAGTGGTGTAAAGCCAAAGAGCAATGACATATTCAAATTCCCTTGAATATAAAAATCATAGAGATATAATTAATTATGAACTAGGAAATCTAGAAATGAAAGTATGCATGAACATATAATATAAGTTTGTGTAAGAGACAAGATGTACATATACTGAGTCTAAAGTACTAATAGCTAGAAAAAATCAAAGTGTAGCATGTTCAATAACAACATATAACAATGTTATATCTATGATGTAGGGTATATAAATATGTAACATGGTATTCAAAATTATGTATAGGGTTCCCCAAAATGGGTTAATATGTCAAATGAAGAACCTATGTGTCAGTGTATATGAACCCAGTGGGTAGATAGTAGCAAATCTAGATCAGTGTAGCAGACTTAAGTCTTGTTACAACCTATAAGCACTTGATAAAAATAATTGAAGCATGTATGTATGATAAAACTAAATATATTAAGATATTTGGCATATGTAGTGTCTATAAAATATAATAAAAGTAAACATGACAATGCATAAAATCTATAATTATATGTTTTTTAGTAAATATTTGAATGTTTTTGTATTTTTTGACATATTATAATGTTTTTATATTTTTGTGATATAATTTATGTATAAGCAACATAAAATGAAAATATATACAAGTATCAAGATAAAATTAAAGTATGTATAAGAAGGGTGGAACAATACTAGCTGATGAGTCTCATGGGAGACTCATTATCAATGTGGCCTATGTTAAATAAAGTAATAGTTATCATTCATGTTTTATTAAAAGTTAACTATGGTACCAAAACCTACTATAATAAGTGATCTATAGATGTCAAATTATATGAAGTAGTGTTAGGAATCTATGAAACTAACTGTGGTGTCTTGTGAACTATAGGGGTATTATGAACCCATCTAGTAAAAGATGTTACAGTTGGCATAGATTCCCTATGCTGAGAACCTTGAGAACTCAATAATATTGATCTCAAAATAAAGTGACTAAATAGAGGATCTCTATAATTTTAACCATATCTATGATGTAGGGGTCTCTCTAATAATAATTTACATGGGAGAGTATGTGTACATGAAAATAATGTAGGAGTAGACCTCACCTTCACTGGTGACTTTAATAAACTTTGTAGTGTACTAATATAAGTTGTGCTCTAATATTTAATTGATAACTATGTTGTAATTGGTAAATGTGGTGTAACTACCTATGAGAGAGGTATAAGATACTCATATGAAATACCCTCAACTATGATCACCTAATTCTCATGTATATATATAAGTCATCTATACATGGTGGATGGGATGGATCATAGATTTTGTATCCATGGCCTACCCAATAACATGTCAAATGTGCCTATACTGGGTACTACTAAGAATTTATTGGATACATGTTTTGTTCCAACCTATATTAGAACTACAATCTCCCTGATGGAGCTCTAAACATAGCCATTAAAGCCACAAATAACTATGTCTATAGGAGATATATCATACTTTGAATACCCCAAATACTATAGAAGTGTGATATTGCACATGTTAATACTTGACCCATTGTCAACCATAACACTCTAAATAGAATGATGATTTATATAGGCTCATATAAAGAGTGCATATAAATATAAATCCTCCTTAACAATCTCATACTCTAAAAAAATTATGAGTGGTCAAGATAAAACTATAGTATGGCACACATTGATGAAAATGTGTAGTGGGTGTGCATCTTCTATAGTAATGTGATATGATTCTGGTGGTGAATGTGTCTTATATGTGTAGAGAACACTTGAAGTACCCCTTACCTTATTTTATGTATTCTTCAAAAATGTATGTGAGAATATTTTCAATTCATTAGCTTTTGTTTCTTGAACTTTAGGTGCCTATTGAGTGTGCCCACATCAATAATGTTAGCCTCTATCAAATATTATATATTATGTTTGAATTTGATGTATTATTTTTTTTTATGTCCTAGTGCCCTATGATACTCATATAATGTATTGGAATAATAGTTATTTAAAATATTCTATCTTGTATCAACATATTTGACGAGGAGATATATGATATTGCATTCCAAGAGTTGTAAAATATGATCTAGTGATTTTAGAAGGTTGGTGAAAACTTTTCATGGAGGTGATGATAAAACTAGGTGAGGAGATAGTTATAAAGCTATGTTAGCTATTTCCTTTGGATCACTCTTATTTTTAGTGTCCCTTACCTTGTATGGAGGCTTACTAGAGATTTTAGTAGTTAATTCTGATCCACTTGTATATTTTAATTTACCCATAGAGAGAAGTTTGATTTCCCTTTCTTTCACTATATGTCATAAGACTATGAAGGTTATAAACTTCTTAAATGAGATAGCTTCACATAATGTGGGTAGTAGGCTCTATTTAAATATGTCCTAGAGCTCTCTATCTATCATGGGCCCAGTCAACTTGGCTAATACAATATTATATTGTAAGACATATTCTACAATAGGCTTAAATGATTTTTGTTTTAGTTGTGCTACTTGAGTATTTATGATTGATGTTTGTTGAGAAGTGTACTAAAAAAATATCTACTAATGGATTGATTGTGATGATAGACTGATTCGATACATCATACAACCACTATAAGCCATAATTCTTTAGACTACTTTGAAATTACTTAGTGAGGATGCAATCATTAGACACATATTCCAAACATGATACATTAAAGTCTTATACATGGTGCTCTAGATCACCCTTACCATCATATAATGTAAGGTTAGGTGTCATGGATCTAGATGGCAAAGTAGTTACCACTATGTGATGTGCCAGAGGTCTATGTCAAATAACATTAGAACCCAAGGCATGTGATGGCCTAGCGGTTCCCTACTCAAGATGTAACACCTTAGACTATAGACTATGAACCCCTTACATAAGGTATTGTACATATAAAGAGTATGAACTAGTTGTATTAGGTATAACTATCACTAAAGTTTATTGAGTAAAAATTAGTTCTTGTGCTAGTTGATTTGGCCCTAATGTAGGTGTAATAATTTTTTTATTTGGGGGAGTAGAATATTGACCATTGTTTGATTTTCAAAGTTATTTGTAGATGATATTGATAATGTCATCTAACATATCTAAATGTTTAAAATAAAAATATTTTTATTATCTCTTATAAGTTTTATCAAATTAGTTATTGAATTCTGTCATTGTATTTTGTGGAGTAGGGAAACAAACTATTATATATGTTGAACCTTTAAAGAAATTAAATCTACTAAATATTTCAAAAGCAAAAATTGAAACAAATATGAGATTTTAGAGCTAATATTTGAGCATAGAAACAAAAAGGATATAAACCTTAATAGCATATAGGGTTAGGGTTTGAATAATATTCAAAGTAAGTTAGGTTCACCAAATTTTTTATCCCTTTAGGATATAGATGAATGCAAATCCTATGTTGTTAAAGAGTTGATTATAGTAAATCAGGGTAGAAATATGAAATAAATATAGCCATTGATCTCTTATAGAATTTAATAAATTTGAACTTTCTAAAAATAACAATAAATAATGTAAATAAGAACTTATCTAGAAAATAATTGAAACAAATTATAGAGGCTAAAAAATAAATAGATCCTAGTATGAGTGTTTTAATTAGGATCCAAGTGTTAAAAACCCTCTTGGATAGTATCGTCATGTGGAACTAGTGTCCCTATTTTGGTGTTAGTGTCCTCTATGAAGAATTATTATGATCTTTTGGGTACACTTATGTCTAGGTATTTCAATCTTGTTTATGTATGCATGAGTGTTATAATCCTGTATATGACCTATTTTGAATTATTCTATTAGAGAAACCTAATCCTCCATGTTGATAGGGAATCTAGTTTATATAAGAAGTAAAGTGAATTTTTTAGTGGGGTAGGTTAGATATCCTCAACACATCATTGTGATGATATTTGCATACATACCAATAATCCAAAAAGGGATCAAATTTGATGTAGTTATCCCCAACTATGTGTTGGTGAAAGTGGAAGTTATGCTAGTATGATGGTTTACTTGAGTGATTTTAATGCATTTGAGACTAGAAATCTAACTAATTTGTTCTTATGAATGTTATAGATGGTAGTATGTAGAAGTAGCGAAGAATAGGGATTGATAAACTTAAATTATATGCAACTTATTTTGAGTTTTTATGTGTGATTTGCATATAATTTAAATCTAGTAGAAAAATGGATAAATATCATGTATTTATACTATTATGGTGTCTTTATGGGTGCTAAAAGATGCCTATGCTGACCCTAAGAGGTCTAATATTTGAAAAGATATCCATTTGTGTAAAAATGAGGGAAAGAAGATTAGAACCAATATTGGGACACTAGTGCCATGTGGCTATACTATCCCTATTATTGTGTTGGTTTCTAAGTGGTAGATACTAAGTCATAAAGGGCCAGGATGCATGAATGATGGTTTGGGATTAATTTAGGGATGACTAGGGACACCTATGGCCCACACAAAGGATAAATAAGTGTGAAAATGGGCCAAAGGATAGGTCTAGGGATAAGTTAGGGATAAGCTATATCAAATATCACTCTTAGCACTCGAGTGTCACTTTTAGGTGATTTCATTATATGATATCATATATATCTATTAAATCCATTACTAGTAGTTACGAAACTAGCCACATATACAAGCAAAGAAAACCATATAAGTCAAGATGTCAATAAGGTATTTACATCTAATGTGCACATAGATGAGAACAATGGCATACTAAAAATGGAAACACCATAGTATGGTACAATTCCTTATTCATATATAGACACTCAAAATGGTATATCAAAATTTCAAGAGCAGCCTACAAAGTTATATGACTACATTATTGATTGTGACGGTAATGATGCTATAGATTCATATGATTCTAAAAATATTGATAATGTAAATTACGACTATGATACACATTATACAAAGCCTTCATAAAAAACTATCCTTGATGAGTACATTTGATCTTGGTAGTAAATTTATTTATACATGTCTTCTTTGTGTAACTTTTTTACATGAATGCCAAAAAAATAAAAAGATTTCAAAACTCTAAAAATATTTTCAACATCTACACATTATATTAGCTCCTTTTAATTTATGTGTTAGTTCCATGTTGATGGATAACATATCTATTAATTATACATACACATGTGATTCATGATTTTATTTGAGTGTGATACATGAATACATAAATACATGATCTATGCACTTTTAGACATTGGGCTTTTCCTCTACTCACATTGTAATCACCCAAAAGTGGTATTTAAGTGCTAAGAGTGCTACTTGAGACTACCTATTCTTGGATTATTCCTAAAATTATCCTAGATCACATTATCAAACTCATTAAACCTTCATGTAGGTCATAGACATCCATAGTCAATCCAAAATTAGTTCTAGACCCTTATTTCTTAATCCTAGCTCTTCATGCCTAGTGTTATACTAGTTGGACACTAGTGACATAATAAGGAAACTAGTGTCATGTGGTGATAGTGCCCCAAAAATTTACATAATTTATTTTGCCATTGATTTTCCCAAATTGATATATTTTAAAAATGAAATCCTCCTAAGGTTAACCTAGACATCTTTTATCATCGACACAATCAACAAGACTATATATATATATATATATGAATTTTATCCCTCTATCTACAAAATGGTTAGATGTAAAATACACATTTAAACATGAAATAATTTGAGCATAATTAAGGTTATCAACTCCTACTCTACCCTACTTGTGCATACTACCATATACAACATCCTTAATCTTATATTTTCTAGATTTCCAATCTCAATAACATTCAAAGCACTCTAAGACACTATCTTACTAGCATCACTTACACTTTCACTAGCACTTAAGTGGGGAAAAATACATGGGGATTCATCCCGCCTCAAAGTATTGGTATGTAGGGAACTCTCTTTATAATGGGTTGTTGAGTATGTCCAACCCATCCTACTAAAAACACACTTTTTAGCTCATGCCCTAGTTTTATAAAAAATTAGGGATTGTATAATAAATCAATAATTATATGCACAATACAAGGTTTCAAAACTCATATGCATAGGAACATACCCTAAGAATCCAAACATAGGTGTACCAAAAAGGTCGAGATAGTCATACACAAAGGACACTACCACCAATATCAGGACACTACTGCCACTTTATTAATAATGCTATCATTATTTAATTATGGTGCTACTATCTAATAGGGTTTCTAACATATGGATTTATTTTATGACTCCTAGACTAGATTCTATCTTAGTTTCATCACTCAAATCATCGACATTAGGTGTTTTCCATCTAAGTCTTTATTTGCACTATTTTTAGAAAAGTCAAATCTATAAAAAAAATCAATGGCTATATTTATTTTATATTATTTATTTGATTTAGTCTACTTATCTCTTTAATCAAACATAGAATTTACATGCTTTAAGTCTTAAAAAGTTAAAACATTTTTTGAACCTGACTTACTTTGAACATTGATCAAACCCTAACTATAGATGCTATTAAGGTTTGTATCCTTTTTGTCTCTATGTTAAAATTTTAGTTCCAAAATTTAATATTTTATTTCTCTTAATTTTTTCTCATTTCATAATTTGGAAGCAAATAATGAAACTAGTAATAGGGTGTGTAGAAGGATACTTGGTAAAAGTGCACATGTGATCCAGATGATGGTGAGAACTCCTTTTTGGCTTGGAAGGAATAACCTATAGATAAAAAAAGAACTATAAAAATGGGTTCTTAGATGGATGGTTGAGTGGACTGCCTAGCATGAGCTAGATCCAAGAAGTGTATGCTTGTTAAGAGGCTATCAATCCATTGTTTATAATAATTAAGTTGATACAAATGAAAATAAATAATACTTACATTCACTAACTAGAAAGTAAATGATGTAAGATGAGATTAAAGTAAATTGCTTGTTTAAAAATTGACTAAATATAGCAAAATTATGTTAATACTCATGGTAAGATGGTTGTGTTCAAGTTTAAAAAAATAGAAAAGTCTCTATAAATAGGCAAGAACATAGAAAATAAGGTTTGGTTGGGGTCAAGGGGGTGAAAATAACTTCTTATTATTTTTTACCACAATGATCATCGATAGTTGGGTGAAAAATCCATGGTTGGGTTAATCATCTATGGTTGAGTGATCATCAATGGTTGAGGTGACCATTGGTGGTTGGGCTAACTATTAGTAATTGCCTATGAAATTATGGAAATGTTTACAAAAGTAATGACAAATTGGGTAATTGGTGAAGCAGAGGGATGTTATGGATATGAAGGATGGAAAATAAGATAAATATAGGTATGGATAGGGTAGGGAGGTTAGAAATGAAATAGATTAAAGAAAATAAGCATGAAATACCTATAACCTAATGGTAAAAGGCTGAAGCAATTTGACTAGAGTGATAGTACTTTATATTTAAAAAGTGATTTTGACATAGGTTCAGGTCTTTGTTGATGCTTCTTGTTTACTAAAGGGATGTTAGATACCTATATGCAAGATAACTTGGATGTGAATTGCTAGATTTTTAGATTTCTCAATCCATTTATCCTCCTACTTCTCTCCATTTTTAGGATGAATTTACTAAATGTGTAAGATGAAGTTACTAATTATGATGGAGGATAAAATTCCCATTTATGATGCTTTAAATCTTGTTAGCATTTCATAAGGAATTTTATTAATTGTATCCATGCTTATTTTGGACAACTAGTAATGCTTTTAAAGTAGGCTTAGAAGAGCTGACCATTGATGGTTAGGATAACTATGGATAGTAAGGCTAACCATCAGTGGTTGAGGTTCTAGAGGAAAATGGGTTAAAAAGGGGTGAATTAAATATTTAAGTTAGTAAATTAATGAATGACCTAAGTAAACTAGGTGGTCAACTAGCTTTAGTGTAAGGTAGGACTTGAAGTCATTTTTACATATAAAACTGTTCAAATTTTTATTATCTATTGTTACCCATTTTTATTATGCAGCTTTAGATTAACAAGTTGAAAAACAAAATAGATTACTAGTCAAGGTCTAGTTTCCCTAAGTATGGGAGGAGGTATTCTCCCTCAAATTGGGATTCTATGAGGAGAATGAAAAATTAGGTCAAGGTTTGATAAATGATAAATGGGTAGTCACATGGTGGGTGACACAAAAAGGGTTGGGTATTTGAAATACAAATTTGTGCACAAAATGTGACTAAGTGCAATATTTAAGAACATACAAAGACTAAAGTTGCCAATGTTGATAAAAATAAGGTTAGGTTCTAAGGAGACAAATGATAGGGTAACCAATCTATATCATTGGCCATAACTGATCAGGTCAATTATATGAAGTCATCTAGATAGGGTTGGCTTTATTCATAGGTATTTGGTCGCACATATGGTGGTGTGATTTAGAAAATTTCAACATGGCAAGGTTGGTTAATGTGATTAAAATAACCAATGCAACATCATTGAAAAACATGCAAAAAGGTCAAGTCAAAATGGCCAATGTCTAGGTGGATGTGGGCAAATAACTTGGTCAGAGAACATTAATCTTTGATATGTCCAATTTTGGTTTGGTGTAGAGTAGGTGATCTCCAAAAAGGTTATCACCTACGTGGAGCACATTCAAAAAAATTTGAAAAAAGGATGGGAGCCCTTGACCATTCAAAATTATAAGAACAAAAAGTAAAATGTGAATTCCTTTTTACCATTTGAATTTTGGAACTTTGTCCTTTGGGTATTTTTTGTGATTTGTCTATTTGTGCTTTCAAGTTTCGTGAGTCAGAGGTGTTTAACTAGTTAATAAAGGGTGGAAGTTTGATTGATTTTTGATTCGATGGAGGGTGGAAGAAGACACAACTAGGTGGTAAGATGAGGGATTCGACCATGCCAACAATCACAAAATGAGGCAGGTTATGGTTTGAAATTGATAAGATTGTTGAATTTGTTGTCGTGATGTTAAATTTGATAGGGATAGGGTTTGGTGATGCTTTTGGATAAGGTGTGATATGGATAGGAAAAATGATGCCCTAGTTCAGGTTTTTTTTAAATTTGAGCAAAATAGTGGGGGAAATGGGGATTCGAAGAGTATTGAGGGTTGGTGATAGTTTGTAAAGGAGGTTAGGTAGGCCACTTATGGTTTTTTGGTGTTATTTTAGAGTTTTGGGTAGGTTGAGGGTTCATGTTGGATCACCAATAGTCACACATACTGACCATCCATGGTTTGAATGAACCTCCAGTGGTTGAGCACTGGGGGTAAAAGAGTCTTGAAGGGATCATCGATGGTTCAAGGAATCATCGATGGTCAAAGGGTTCAAGTAGAATTATGTTAAAACATTGTAATTTATTTAAGTGTTGGAAAGGTTTTTGATATGTTTTCAAAATGTGTTAAATGGTAAACATTGAAAGTGGTAAAAGTGTTAAGTTGAAATGTTTTAACAATGTTTGATAGGATGTATTAGTATTTCATGTAGAAAGTGTGTGTAAATTTTTTAGTGTGAAGGAGGTCAAATGTATGTGGGATGGAGTGTTTAAAGGGGTAAATAATTATAGTTAGGTGAGAAACATGTGAAGTGTGAAAAAGATAAAGGGTTAGGGATAAGGCTGAATAAGTTTAGTGAAAAGTATGTAGAAGAGGATACTTGTTGGTGATAGAAGTAGTCATTAATATGAATAAAGGTAGAGGTAAATTATGAGTAAATTGAAATAGGTTGAAAAATATAGGTGTAGGATGGTAATTAATTAGATGTGGAAAACTAAGTAGCCATTACTAACATGCTTATTATGTAGGCACATGATCATATTCAAATGAGGGATCAACTCCCTCAAATTTTTGTTAAGGTTTGATACGCAATGACCATAAAGGATTGGAGACATATGGAGATAGTTGGAATATGCATGATGATTCATTACCAGTACCTACCATGAAATGTAGTAATGATTGTGTCCCTCATTGAGAGATAGGAATCAACCACAAACACATGTTTACTTAGGGGAGATGATGATTCTCGTCAAGGGAATTAAGCATATCACATAGCTACCCATTCATGGGGAGCCAACCTACCATATAGAGAGTGAGTACATTAAATATCATATGGATTTACTATACAAGGTAGATTAGGCACATGCTTTATTTCACTTAGGTGGATTAAGATATAGACCCTTGTACCAGATAGCTCTTATGAATAGATGCCTACTCATGATGATGATGATGATGATGATGATGATGATGATGATGATGGTTGTGTCTTACTTTGCAGTGCCAAATTTGAGTAGTGGCCACTTTTCATACTTCTTACTAGGGGTACTGATAGAGATGCTTCTAAGGAATACTATGTTTAAGTGGGACCCAATGTTATTAGTTCATATCTATAGGGATATTTGGGCCTTCAAAGCACATAGGTGATATGCGATAAGCATTGAGTTCATGGTCCATTCCTAGGCATATGAGCATGTTTAGGTATTGAGTCTTATCGGGGCACCTTGGGATGGATTTAGCCAAGAGCTATTTCTAGTTTGTTTTACTAGATAAAGAGGTGACTGTGCATTAATATGTGTTGGTGGTGGTGGCTAAGACATTGAGTGGTTCATGGATGCCTTAGAAGGTTTGGTGGTTGGTGACATAATATGGAGGCCATATTTGGGATGGCCTAGGTGGCTAGCATATAACTACCACACACTATCATTGTAGAGCTAACACTAGATTTATGGGAGGTAGAATGGTGAGATTGAGCTTATCCCATTTGACCAAATTTAGAGGTAGTTTGGCCTCGTACAAGGGATCCCACTAGATTTCCCATTATATAATTGGGATGATGTCAATTTCTTGCTCCTATATCCATAGCCACATGATATTGTATTGGACCATGAGGAACTATCGGGGAGAGCATCAATAGATGATATAGGTATTGTAGATGGTTATGTAGTGTGGTATTAGGATAGATACATAGTAGCTAATTTTAGATGGGGTGATGAGGGGAATCAACCCATGGATGTGGATCCTACTGGGGCACCAACATAGGATGGACAAGTGGTATGGGTATTCTTAGTATCATAAGCCTAGATTAATTGATTAAAAGGATATGTGGCCATGTTATAGGGTTAGATCATCACCTTATATGTTCAAATGGATATTTTTACTAGAGAGTAAGATCAAGTGAGAATATCTCTTAGATTATTGACATAGAAGAGATATTCATTGAGATAAAGGGTAGGAGTGGCTATAGTAGTAGCAGGAGGACCACTTGACATATTTTTGAGGACACGATACCTAGACACCATTAAGGAGTTGAGATATTATGAGGTAAAAGTGTTGGTTTAGTTGTCATTATAGATGAGATATGGAGTGTATATGGATAGTTTAGTAGGTGGTCCATTTATAACTACTCCAAGATATTAGGCCTCAATAGTGGGGTAGGCAAGGATATCAAGGGGACCACCACTAGATGGTAATGTAGGTGTAGGTGCAAACGGGGCCAATGGTAGTGGTGTCCCAAGGACATGATAAAGGATATGACATATATGTTCTTGATTTTGATACCAACCTATGTCCTGATGATGTGAGATGTATCTGAGAGAGATTGATACATTATTCCATGTATTCCATATATTATGATGTATACTTCATTGAAATGTATTACTTGGATGATGATGCATATGATGATTATGTTTGTGATGATATAGATGTTGATTATGTTTGTGATGATATAGATGTTGATTATGTTTAGTATGAGATAGATGTAGATTACGGTTATGATGATATGGATTATGGATGATATTTTGAATACTTGACATGTATGAGATGTTGGTTTGTTGACCTAGGCATGTGATGATGTTTATTAATGTGCATTTTTTTGGCATTTGATGTACATGATTATGAATGAGTAATGATTTTTTTTATGACATGACTATAGATATGTTATAGATGATGTGATTAGGCTATGGGTAATTTCATTCATAGATGTTTATGATTTGTTCATTAGATTGATGAATGGATATATATATATATATATATATATATATATATATATATATATATATATATATATATATATATATACGATCATGAATAGTTTTGATTATTGTCATATAAATATGTTTATGATATCATTATGGATATGTGATTGATGATTGCACAAATGATGTATATATGATTATGTTAAAGAAAATTATGGCACAATTTATAGATGTGACATTTTTTTATTTGGTAGATATGATGTGACTTATGGATAATGTTTATGATAAATGGTATATGTTATTTGTTGATATGATGTGTGAATATGGTTATGAATGTGGTTTATTTATGATTAATTAGTTTGTTTAGGAATGTGCATGGTGTATGTTTTAATAAGATGAAATGGTAGGATGATCATGCCCCATGCTATATAAGGTGATATGTATATGTTTAATTTAGGCACATGATGACATGTTAATGGATAGTATGCTTTTTTTTGTGTTTTGATAGATATAGATAGTATGACAGGACCTATTCTATGTGATTATAAGATGAGGGTGTTAAAATGTGCTTGTGATTTTGAATTTAATATATTGATAGTGTTTGGTGATTATATTATGTAAGATGTGTTTGTTTGTAGTCTTAATCATAATCATGGATAGGATGGTTTAGATTGTGGTTTTAGATGATATGGTTTAGGATGAAATGGATGATATGAGTGATGTTTGGGTACATATATAGGATATATATGGATTAGTGTGGTAGATTAATGGTTTGAATGTTTGGATACAATATGGATTAATGGAGATGTAATGAAGTCACATAAACTAAGTGTATATAACAAACTAAATGTTGGAAAGGGATAAGAATTATGAGATACATGTCTATATGAACTAATAATGATAGGTTAAGAAAAAAACATGATGTGTTCATTAACAAAGGCCTAACAAAAATGAAGGTGGATGCGAGTTCATGAAAATAAGCATTTTGAATGCTTCACATGAGTATGATTTGATAAAAATAAAATTTATCATGATCACCTTGTGTCAAGTAAACTCATAGTCCATTTATTTTAGAGAGTTTAATAAGGGAAAAGTAGGTGATAGGTACATGATTGAATAATAAATTGGTAATATGGTAACCTAATGTGGGTTAGCTTACCCCTTATATAGGTGACCAATAAACCATAATAAACAAATCTATGCTTTAATATAATGTGTAGACTAATCGATGTAGGAAGTCTACTAATGCCATATATAAAGCTAATTTTAGCTTGCTTTCTTTGATTTTGACATAGGGTTACTTGTTGCTTTTGTTATATCGATAGGTTGGTGAAGTTGATCAATGTGAGAAGCTTAAAATGTTTGCTTTTGACAAACTTAACTTAGCCATCCTTCAAAGGAGTGGTCTAAAGATGGATTTTTATAGTTTTCCTTCAAGGGAGTAGTCTATCTTTAAAAAATGTAGTTCTTGGGCATATATCCTTCAAGGGAATAATATATAATGCTAGAGATATGGACCCAAGTAATGTTTTGGTATCCTAATTTGATTTTGAATGCTATTTTTAGACATGGAAAAATATATTAGGCTTAAATATATACATTTATGGGTCTAATACTTTTAGCACAAAAGGTTAATGATGGATGAGGAAAAGTGGTTTGAAAGACAATAGATCATGAAATTCCATCTGATTAGGGATGAAAAGTATCCATGAGAACCATGCCATGGGTAGAGCTATGGTATCCATGATTAGGATGAGGCTATAGCTATTATGAATAATCCCATGGTCCTATGTTATAATCAATTTTATTCAAGAAGAATAGGGATAGGGAGGTGAAGTGAAGTGAAATTATTATAAACCAAGGGATGAGCTTAAGTTAGATACCAAGGTGAGTTCGATCCTTGTTTTAAAAATAGAAAGGATGAAAATGCAAAGAGTTAAGAGGCTCATGTTATAATTTTCCTTTTAGAGAATAAAAATGATAAGTTTTTGCTACATACTTAAGGGTTATGATGTAGGTTCCCAACCAATTGAATGAAAACTTATCTTTTTTTATTTTTTCCATATTAGTTACATGTTGTTTTTCCTTAAGGACAAGGTATATGCTATTGAATTCTCATTCTTTCAGGTGTTTTTTGTATGTGCACTAGATTCATTCCTTATTGACATGAAGGTGATTAAGTTACATGTGGTGATGTTCATCTATGAGTTTAGGCTATATGAGTCATTCTTGATGATAATCACTCACAAAAAGGATCTCATGCAAATAAATGCAAAGAGAAGGAATCTAGAATTTAAGAGGAAAGATCACCTCTACTCCAAAGATGGGAGAAAAATAGGTAGCACCCATAGAGGTTTGAATGCTAGTGTAATAGGCCCACAAATAGCAAGGGATGTGCAAGTGCCAATCTTGACCTAAAGCACTTACCACTTTGATTAGCATTTTATTGAGGATTTTATTGGAAGCTTCTACCTATCATTTTAATTTTGGATGATAGGGAAAGGAAAAGCTTAACTTGATGCTAAAATCATCGTAAAGACCTTGGATATTCTTGTTTTTAAAGGATTTTCCATTATTAGTGATGATTTTATGGGGAACACTGAAGCATCAAATGATATAGTGATTGATGAAATTGATAATATTTTTGACTTTGATTGAGATAAGAGGAATGACCTCCACCTACTTGGTGAAATATTTGATGGTGGTAATGACGGAGTGGTGTCATTGTGAAGAATGATGAATTATTTCCCTAATAATATTGATACCCCATTATGATAAGGGTCAATAATCTTTGGATACTTGAGGGCCATGGGATGGTGCATGATGTAAATTAGCATGTTGTTAACATTTGACACACTTATTTACATAATCACAATAGTCCTAATTGAGGGTGACTAGTAATAGCCAAGGTGAAGGATAAGTTTAACAATAACTAGACCACTAATTTGTCCCCCATATATTTTATCATGTGTTTCCTTGATAACATGGGATGCTTCATGATTACATAGACAATGAAGAAGGAGGTTGTTGAAGCTATGTTTATAAAGGATTCCACCTAGTATGGTTTAATGAGAGGTACTTTGAACAAAATCTATTTAGGCATTCCTTGAAAGGTTTGGAGGAATAATGTTAAGTTTAAGGTAGTTAAAAGTTTGGTCATACCAAATGTCAAAAGTAGATGCTTCCTCACTAAAATGCTGGGGAGGTTAGAAATTATATATGAGGTTGTGATAAAGTGATGGATGTTGATAGATATTTTATATTTAATAGGTTGAGATGTGATTTGGGAAGCAAGGGAAGCCATCTTATCTATGAATGAATTGGTAGATCGAGGAACTAACTAGATAAGGTAATGATCAAATGATGATAAGAGTGCATATATATCTATTTGTAATTTAATAGGACATCATTTTTACATTGGTAGGATCCATTGTCCTAGTTATTTACAAGTTGAGAGTCACCGAAGATACTAATTGTTCTAACCCCTAAAGCTAGAGTGGTTTGGAGACCTATGACCAAGGCTTCATACTCGACCACATTGTTGGTATATTTGATGTCTAGTTTGAAAGAAAGGGGAAGAGGTTAACCATTAAGGTGAATGAGAATAAATCTAGAACCCCCACCACCTTAGCATTTTAATACATCAAAAACATGGTCATTTGGTAGGTGGGTTCTTTCTAGGAAAGAGTTGTGATGGATTCATCTAGAAAAGCAAGAGGAAGAAATTGGTTGTTTCATAGAGGATATTTTGACATTTGATCAGTGATGAATTGCCCTTTAATGGAATTTTATAGAGGAATTCAAGGTCAAACTTAGCTAAGATCATGAGACACTTATCCATACACTATTTTTGGTATGGTTTAGAGTACATGTTTTTGAGTGGGTCAGTGTTAGTGATGACATAGTTTTCATGATTAAGGAAGTAGTGATGGAGTTTGGAGGCCACAAAGACTAAGGTGAAGCAAACCTTTTTGGCATGGGTATATTGAGTCTCATAATCCCTAAGTGTGATATTAATGTAATAGATGACCTACTCTTTATTCTATTCATCATGATGAGTGAGCATTACTCCAAGGGAATGGTCAATGATTGATATATAGAGGTAGAAGGCTTGGTCTTCCCTAAGACGGGTAAGAATAGGTGTAGAAATAAGGTACTCCTTGATTGAATAAAAGCCTTGTTGATAGTCCTCGGTCCATTTAAAATAGGTGTCTTTCTCTAAGATATGGTGAAAGGGTTCACATATATCTAATATCTAGTGGATGAAGTGATAAATGGATTAGAGCTTCCCATGTAGGCTACAAAGTTGCTTAAGGTTAGTAGGAGGAGACATCTCCAAGATTGGTTTGAATTTGGTAGGGTCTATTTTCATTCCTTGAATAGAGATGATAAATCCAATAAGATTTCTTGATAACACCCTAAAAATGCATTTCTTGGGGTTGAGCCTAACATGATAATGGATTAGTTAGTCAAAGATGATTTTAAAAATGGATAGGTGATCCTTGCAATGTTTGGATTTTTGAAGGAGATGATCCACATAGTCCTCTATAATTTTATGGATGAGATCATGGAAGATATAGGTCATGGCACACTAATATGTTGCTCTAGTGTTATTCATTCCAAAAGGCATGACCTGGTAGCATAAGGTTCCCCATAAAGTAATGAAGGATGTTTTATGTTGATCATTAAGGGAAATAAAGATCTAATTATATCTTGAGAAACTATCTGTGACAGATAGAATCTTGTGGCTAGTTGTAAAATCAACAAGTTGGTTAATGTTTGGTAGAGGAAAGTCATCTTTTGGACAAGAAAGGTTGAGGTCACAAAATTCAATACACAAGTGAAGTGCCCCTTTGGTTTTGGTGATGGTAAAAATGTTAGAAATCCATTTTGGATTGTCAATGGGCTAGATGAAGTCAATAGATAAGAGATGATAAATTTTTTCTTTGATGAAAAGGGCAATGAGAGGGTGTCTCCTATGAAGATTTTGTTACACTAGCTTAACCTTAGGATGGGTGATAATGTTTTGGATGGTGATATAAGGATAAATTATGAGTATGTCCTAATAATAAAAAGTAAATACTATGTTATGGTCTCAAAGGAAAGAATATTACTCTTATTGTATGATATAATTTAAAGATTAGACAATTTTGATGATATAGAGGTTATCCCAAGTACCCAAGTTGATATCAATGGTGGATTCCATCATCATGGTTTGATTCTTAGGAGGAAGGTATTTATGAATGTTTATATCCATAATATTAAGGTATGTGAGAATGAAATCATCATCTTGATGTTGGATATTGATGGTAGGAGAATCTTGCTCTATCATTTCAGGATGGATGAGAGGAAGGATTTTAGTTTGGACACACTTTTGGTAGGTGAGAGGGCCCAAAATAATGGTATTGATAAAAACTTAGATGGGATAATATCATAATATTCAATATTTGAGGTATATGGGGTTGGTGAAGATAGGACATCATCTTTGATGGTAGCGATGGCTTTTAGTGAGGTGGATTCTTCTGGTAGTACAGACCCAAGGTTGAATAACTCATGAATTTTTTGTGTTTTGATTATAGATAGATTATTAGGTCACTATTATTAAAGGCCAAGGCCACATTGATTCCAAGCACAACTGTAAAGGTAATCTTTAGAAAAGGTTGGTTTATTGAGATAAGAGAAGTCAAAGGTGAATGGTCAGATGGACAAGATAGTGGTGGGAGTGAGAAGTGTTAATCAAGTCCCCCATAAATTAAATTTGCTTGATTATTATGGATCCCAAAAGGGATGATTATTTTGACATTAGGATCATAGGAAGGATCTAGTTTGAGGTTTCCATATTCTTTCGGTTTAGAAAAAGTATCCAAGGCTAAAAGGTGATACTACCCAAGTGAGAGATGTTGGAATGTGGATTCTAAGGGGTCCTCTATAGGGATCTAGGAAGAAGGGATATATGAGCTAGTTAAAGTTTCATCAACATTTTGGGTAGGAGTGTTATTGATTTTGGTTGGTAGTGAGGTAGTGTTGTTAGTAGTTGATTATGAGGTGGATGAAGGAGGAATAATAACATCATTAGGTCGATATGTCATATTTCAAGATGAAAAAGGACTAGGGTTAGTTTTGATGGTAAAGACTTGACCTTTGTGTTCAAATTTGATAGATTGATCTAAGGTAGAAGGGACACAACTTATGGCATGGATCCAAGGGCATCTAAGTAACACATTATATTAGAACTCACCCTTTATAATGTAAAATAATTCAGGAATGATGTAAGGTTTGACGTAGATATGGAGGACCACTATCCCCAAGGTAGTATCCATGGTATCATTGAAGGACATAAGTACCACTATGATTTTTGACATGATTTTCTTGGGTAGTTAAAGTTTGTCATAAGCATGGGAGGGAATAATGTTGATGCTATCTCCTCCATCAATCATTAACTTTTTGATATAGGTTTGATTGATGTACATAGTTTTGAAGAGGGGAGGATCAATATCTTTAGTACGAACATGAGGTATTTTATAATCTTTAAAAGTGATGAAGGCAAAAATTTAGAGGGTTCTAACAAAGGGTTAAAGAGGTTAAGGGTCATCTATTTAAACCTCTATAAATTACATATCCTCTATCCATGCATGTTGATGATGGGGTGAGGTGTTAATTAGTTCATAAAGGCTCATTTTCATCGGTGTTTGGTCAAGTTGTTTTAACATGATATGTTAGATGGAGTCAAAAAGGTTGGAGGAAGATGCTCCCAAAATTGATACTTTAAGTTTTGGTGGTGGGATATGTGAAGGTGTATGTGTTTGGGCTTTGTTAGAATACTGATGGGTTGAAAAGTATGTCTAAGGAATGGAGACTTTGTATTTTACCATTTCCTTCTACTAGGCCCAAGATCGAGTAACCATATAAATAGTGTGGATGGTGGGATTTGATGGGTTTGATGGTTACTTTAGTTTCTCCTTCTCACTCTTGGGTTAGAGTAGGAGAGTAGGTAAATGCTGGATAATTTGAGTTGATGGTTGGATTGGTAATGGAGGTAAAAGAGGTTTATCTAATAACATATCATCCTCATCATATAGGCTATGAACGAGTGCTTGGATATCTTTATAGTTCTTGGTGTCATGTCCTGGTGCCCTATGATATGGATAGATCATTTTTTAATTAAACTAAGAGGGTTTGGTATTGGAAGGATATAATGGTTTGATAGGTGGGAATATAATGGAAGAAGTTTACAACAACCTTTGTAGGATGGTTGAATAATATTCATTCAAAGGTGTTGGAGGCAATGAGTTTATAGGTTTAGGTATGGGAGCCTTCTTAGAAGTAGTTTTTCACCTTAGAAGTTGTGGGTGGTGGAATCATTTTGGTTGGTGGTTGGGATTGCTTAATTATATCTGATTTTGGGGTGAATGATTTAGAGGTTAAATATTGGGATGATGAGGGATTGGATATAGGTGGGAAAGTATAAGTACATGGATTAGTTAAAAAATATTGTGATCTAGATGGTTTTATGGGTGTAAGAATAGGTAGATTAAATGGGGATGGTTTACTAGGGGAAGAATAGGTAATTAGGATGGTATAAGGATGGGGTCCTAAGATAAAAGGTAGGTGTGAAGGAGGTGGTATGTGTCTAGCTTGAGGTGGAGGTTTAGGTAACTTTACCCACTCAAGTAGTTTAGTTTGGGGTTTTTTTGGTGGACTAAATGGTGCTAAATCCAAATTCAAAGAGGGGTATGTATTTTTAGGTGTGGGGATTATATTATTGATAGGTTTGGTAAGGGAGTCATAAGGTGATTTAGCAATGTTAAATGGAGGTAGTTGTGATGCTTCACCTATGGTTTAGGAGGAAGAGGTGTCAGATGAAGAGGTAAGAATGGGTTTAAGGGTAGATTTGAGTGAGGTTAGGGATTTATATTTGCTTTGGTAAGGGATCCCAAGATGATGCCAAAAGGTGGATCTATCAAAGTTGTGTTAGAAATGAACTCTAGACTTTCAACTAGTCTAGAAAAAGACTTGTAGATGTGTTCGGTTCCTTATTCATTGGTTTCAAAGATAAAGTCCCTATTTGGAGAAGAGGTAATGGTTACTCTATCCTTTTTCTTGATGGGAGGTTACAAAATTGGTGGTTGGGTGGATGAGGTAACCTTCTCTTTTGGGATGGTTTCCAAAGAAGGAATGAATGGTTCTATGATTAGGGAGGTAGGTGTAGTGTCCTCAAATGGAGTAATAGATATGGTTTCTTTATTTGTTTGGAGATACAAAGGAATGTAAGGTAGTTATAGGAATTCAAAAGGTGGAATGGAATAAGAAGAAATTATTAAATCAAAGGTTGTCTATTTTGGTGTTTCGATCAAAGGAGAGGTAGATAAAGCTAAGGTCTCATCAAGTGAAGGGAGAAGGGTGGTTGATTCCTTCATTTGGGTATCCAAAGGAATGGAAGGTGATTCCACTACTTTCATGAGTTAAATAGAGGAATAATTGGTTATGGTAGTGTTTTCCTCTATAATGGGATCATTAATAATAATGTTTATGGTATGTGCCTTAGGAGAGTGATATGATTTTGGTTTTTTATTAGGGTGATGGGTAAAAAGAGAATGATTGGTAAAAGGTTTATGGAATATGTAAAGAAACTTATTAGGAGGTGTGTTGGGATTATTAGATTCAAGTTATTTACTATTAATTAAGATTTAGAATAGACATTTAAAGGTATTTCATGTATTTATGTCATGTCCAATAACTAAGTGAAAGTCATAATGGTCATTCTCATTATACTAACCAAGCATGGGGCAAGAAGCATAAAATTATTGGGGTGGTTTGATAGGTGGAAGTTGGATGATGTTATCTTTGATAAATTTATCCAAAAAATAAATCATAAGACTCCCCTATGAGATTATATTGTTTTGGAGGAGCTTGGTTTTGGTTTTGTTGGTAGGAATGGGTGGAAGAATTGTTTTGATGGGGTTGATTGATAGTTGGTGGTGAAGTAGTTTTTAGGACCATTGAGTTTGTGGATTATTTTATCTTGGTATTGGGATGGTTGGAATACTTAGTGGTTTTGGTGAAGGGAGGGTCATTATATTTGAAACTATAATTATTGTTCCATAGTTTTATTTTCCCTTCATCAATGACATGGTGAATGCGTTATCAAAAGTTATAAAAGTTTGAACTTAAAGAGTGGGGTAAATATGTTTATCACAAACTCAAGAGAAGATCTTAATCAACTTAAGTTGGGGTAAGGAGAAATAAATTTTGTTGATGAGACCCATCCATATAGCTATGAAATCAATAATTAATTCATCATCAAATTACCTAATATAATAGAGGTTGGTAATAGAAACCTTTTTAGATATATTTATTGAAAAGTGATCTAAAAATATTTGGGCCTATTGGGAGAAGGAAAATATGGAGTGCTTGGTGAGATCACTATACCAATCAAGGGCTGGTCCTGATAAAGAAATGGGGAAGGTATGAAGGAGGAGAGCATCATCATATGTGATTAAATAAAAAGAATGATGAAATGATATCAAATGTTGTTGGGGGTCCTCCTTAGATTAGAATTTGGAATACTTGGGTAATTACCATTGAGGAGGATAATCACGGATATGAATTGATGGATGGATGGGTTCATTACATATCTAATCATAGGATAAAAGGTTATGAGACACAAAGATAAATGACTCTAAGTTGTTCATTGTGTCCATTGAAATCTAGACCAAATCTATTTGAGGTTAGGAAGCTATATAATTAGGTGGTAAACTTTATTTAGGTTGAGTGGTAGTAATGTATGGATAAGTGATAGAGGGTGATAAAGAAGCCACATATTAGTACGTGGTCATAGGGGGTTGGGATAATACCCCATAAGGATTGAATGACACATACAATTGGGTAGAAGATGCTATGTATCCTTATGGGTTAAAATTATATGAGTAAGATGTCATGGGTACTTGTTGGGGGGATGATATGGGTTAGGTTAGAGGTATGTTTTGGGTTGGTGGATGATAGAATGGACATAGATTGGGTTGGGGGTATGAAAGTGCTAGTTTGTTGTTGGTGGGTGGTAACTCAAGTGCTAATAGGTGGGAGTGTTTGAGATATGGAAAGTATGAAACTATGAAGTGGGGTAGAAGTTGGTGTGTTAGATGAACTAAGGGGAATGGTATAATTAGGGGTAGAAGATACCCCTATGTTATAATGAGTTTAGGTGATAAGAGGTAAATTTGATCCAATGTTAGAGGTATTGGTTGTGGTAGTGGTGTTTGGTTAGTGGTTGGGATGTTAGATAAAGTTTGGGGAGTGGTAGTAGGTGGGATTTTAAATGAAGAAGAGGCTTGGGTAAGCATAGGTTGGGTTGAGGTGGCATCCACTAGAAGATAGGAAGGCATACTATAGGGAGGATATGTAAGAGAAACCAATGTAAAATGGGTATAGCTAGATAAGGTGTTTATGTAATGTTGAAGAGCCATGGGGTTTTTATCAAGGAAGGTGGAAAAATCTAGATCACCCTCAGCAACAATTAGAGGCCTGGTAGGAGGGGGGTAAAAATTAGGGGAACCCTCAGCATCAAAGGTATACTTCATGGAAGAAGAAGAATATGGTGTTTGTTGGTTGGTTTGATTCCTTAACTACTATCTAGTAAATACCATGAGAAGAAATAGGATATAAAATGATGAAACTCAAACCTCAAATAAAGAGAAAAAAAAATAAAAGAACTCAAGGAAATCAAACATACACTAAAGTGTATTTAACAACCTAGGGTTATTTTTAAATCACTTTTGGTTTATGCCTTAGAGAGTGTGAAGAGGAAATTTGGTTTATAGATCAGGTGCTAAAGAGGAAATTGAAGGTTGGTTTTAGGTTATATTTAGGTGCTCAAGAGAGAAATATATATTGATCTTCAATATGTGTCTCGGTATTAGGGCTTACCCCCTCACTTCACACACTGTAATGATAAGGGTGTTGGGTGATTAGCTAAAATATACTAAATTTTAGAGTTTATACTCAATAAGAGAGTTGAGTTGGTTCTCCCCTTGGTAATGACCTCCAAGTGGGATTGTTGGGAAAGGGTAAGGCTTACTACTAGGTGATGAAATCTTAGTTGGGCCTTATCTCAAGTATGTTTTGATGTGATGATTGATTATGTGGTTTGGATAAGTGTATGATAATAAGAGTGAAAACTATGATTAATTACTTTGATTTTAAGTTACTATATGAAATAAAATAAGTAAGCAACTAATGTATGCAAAATATTTATTTTAAGTCCAAAATAAATTTTAGATTTTATTTGATGAACATACAATAAAGGAATAAAAAGGGATGCTAGGTCTCATCAGGTGTGACAAAATGTTTCTCTTAATTTCCACTCATTTATTAATTTGGAAGGAAATAATGAAACTAGTAATAGGGTGTGTATAAGGATACCTGGTAAAAGTGCATGCATGATCTAGATAATGGTGAGAACTCCTCTTTGGCTTAGAAGGAATAACCTAAAAATATAAAAGTCACTATAAAAAGGGGTCATTAGATGGATGGTTTAGTGGGTTAACTAGCTAGCATGAGTTATATCCAAGAAGCATATGCCTTCTAAGAGGCTATCAAACCACTATTTATAACAATTAAGTTGATATAAATGAAAATAAAGAATACTTGTGTTTAATAACTGGAAAGTAAATGCATGTAAGATGAGATGAAAGTAAATATATTTTTAAAAAAATGACTAAATATATGAAAAATAGGTCAATACTCATGCTAAAATGGCTTGGGTCAAGTTTATAAAATAAAAAAAGTCTATATGAATAGGCAAGAACAAAAAAATAGGGTTTTGTTAGGGTCATGGTAGTGAAAATAAGTTGTTATTTTTTACCACAATGATCATCGATGGTTAGGTAAAGTATCATTGATTGGTATAACCATCAGTGGCTGGGCTAACCATCAGTGGTTGGGTGACCATCAATGATTGAGGTGATTGTTGATGATTGGGATAACCATCAGTGGTTGCCTGTGAAATTCTAGAAATGTTAAAAAAATTGAAAGTAGATTGGATGGTTAAGTAGAGGGATGTTATGGATTTGAAGGATGGAAAATAACATAAATATAGGTATGGATAGGGAAGGTAAGTTAGAAGTGAAATATATCAAATAAAACAAGCATGAGATACCTATAACCTGATGGTGGAATGCTAAAGCAATTTTTTAGAGTGACAGTACTTTGGCCTTAAAAAGTTATTCTAATTGAGGTTCAGGTCTCTGTTGATGTTGCTTTTTTGTTGAAGGGATTCTAGATACTTGTACACAAGATAGCATGCACACAGATTACTAGATTTATTGATCCATTTCTCCTCCTACTTCTCTCCATTTATAGGATGAGGTTACCAAATGTGCAGGAGGAAGTTACTAATTGTGATGGAAGATAAAGTTGTCATTTATGATGCTTAAAATCTTGTTAGCATCACATCAAGAAAGTTTCTAAATTCAACCATGCTTATCTCATATAGCTTGTAATTCTTTTAAAGAAGGATTAGAAGACTTGACCATTGACAGTCAAGCTAACTATCGAAAGTTAGGGTGATCATCAATGGTAGAGGTTCTAGAGGAAAATGGGTTAAAAAGGGGTGAATTAAATATTTAATTTAATAAATTAATAAATGGGCTAAGTTAATTAGGTGGTTAACTAGCTTCAGGGTTAGGTAGGAGTTCAAGGAATTTTGAAATAAAAAACTATGTAGTTTTTGAGTGTCTACAAATTTGTTTCATCATTTTTTTGCAATCTTTATTAGATTAAAATTATTTAAAGGTTCCAAATATATAACTTGTTTTCTTACTTCCCAAATTAAAATGATAAAATTCAACAACTAATTTGATGAGATCGATAAAAAATAATTAAAATATTTTGTGTCCATACATTTGTATATGCACGATGACCTCATCACTATTATTTACGAAAAGCTCCAAAAATCAAATAATGGTCAATCTCCAACCCCCACAACTAGTAAAATGGTTACACGTATAGTGGGACCAATTCAACTAGCACATCCAACAATTATAATTTAAAAACCTTAAGTTATAGTTATACCTCTTATAGCTAATTACACCTCTCCATATGTAAAATCCCTTATGCATGAGGTTCATAATCTACAATATAAGGTGTTACATCTTGAGAATGAAGCCACTAGACCATCACATACCTTGGATTCTAATGTTCTCTTATATACACCTCTAGAAAATCACATAATGGAAAATACCTTACCATCTATATTTAGGGCACATAAAGTTATTGTTGACCAAATTTTGGCCTTTCAAGCCAAAATTGTCCACCTCTATTTGAAAAATGTCTGATTTTATAACTTTGTCCAAGTCTATTATGCAAGTTTCATGTCTAGTATGCAAGAAGTGTTCTTATAGAAAGCTGAAGTATTTTACATGTAAAAAACCATAGTGTTTTCCTTTTGAAATATTTGTTTTGTAATATTTTAGCGCAGTCCTTTAAAATGAATTCTTTTGGAGGATTTTTTATGGTCTTTTGCTAAGGGTTCATTCTTTCAGGTTTTTTTTTCTACAAGTTTTTTGTCTAAAGCCTTTACCGAATTCTATTAGACATTTTGTTTGAAGTAACTTTTCCAAAGGACCTTTTCAAGCTAAGTGGACTCTTAAAGATATTTCAAAGGTAATTTGAAAAATTCAAAAGGGACCTTTTCAAAAATATTGAAGGGCACTTTAGTTTTTCTGAAAGGTACTTTGTAGTTTTTTTCAAGGATAAGTGGATTATTCTAAAGAAGCCAAAGGGTATTTTCAAAAGAAAAGGTTCATCAAAAACGTATGAAAAGTCCATTTCAAAAGTACCAAAGGGTTTGAGAAATTTTTTGAAAGGATCATTTTTAAAGTTCTAAAAGACCTTTTCAAAAATTTTGAAAGAATTATTTCAAACATTTTGTTCGAAACAACTATTTTTAAGGTATATAACAAATTTCATGAAGGGCAATTCATAAGAAAAGGATGCTTTCAACTCTTTTGAAACGTCACTTTTAGGATAGGGTATGTTCCTTTAAAAAGGACCAAATATAAGGTCTGAAGGATTGTTTCAGGGAAGAGGTGGACCATTTCAAAAAGGCTAAAAGGTTCTTTCTAAGAAGTTGAAGGGCATTTTCAACAAAGCCGAAGGAATAAATGCGTAAAGGAAAATGCTAAAGTCCAAAAGAAATAATTCCTTCAGACTTTTTGTCTAAGGAAAAGTTGAGAGGAAGGGAAGAATATCCTAAAAGAACTGTCTCAAATAAATTATCAGAAAGAATGCTAATAATAAGAGGTTTGAAGAAATACCTAAGTGATGGCCCATAAAATTTAAAGTTTAGTCTACAAAAATTAGCCATTGGGATTCAAACAAAGGAGTGATAGCCTAAAAAATATAAATCTTAGACTATAAAAAATAGCCATTGAATTTTAAAAGAAAAGATTGATTGGAACCACAAGGCAAAGATAAAGGCGAAAAATGGTGAGATCCTAAACGTAGGTGCATAAACAAATAGAAATAGGTAGGTCAATAGAGTGAGTTATTATACCATTTCATAGCTCAACAAGATAATAAGGAACAACTATCATCCAAATGAATTTCCAAACAATGGACCCATTTATTGAAAAATGTAGTTCAGAGTATCTTGATCCTATTGGCATAACCAAAAATAGAACATCTTATAGAATGTAGCATAACTATTTCTTTTCTCGAGGTGATAGATGTCCAAGTGACCCTTGAACTCCCTCTCTCTATATGTGTGTGTGTGTGTGTGTGTGTGTGTGTGTATTCTTTTGGATAATTTGAGAGATATATTTAACTGGTATGGCAAAGCCCTACCAAAGTTTTACCTTGAATCTATAAAGATAAGTGTTTTACCTCATTTAGAGAGTACATTAAGTGTACATGCTTGGTTTAATTCTATGCAAGTGTAATATCCATTTACCTCCACATGTTAATTCCATTAGTACTTTGTGTATTATGATTTCCTTCTTGAAGGTCAACAAGAAGTGTCTGAAAAAATTGTAGACATAGTGAACAACTAATTCTATAGTGTCTTAGAAATGCCTACTGCTTAGTTATTCCTAAATCTATGCCATCTCCTAGATCACATGTTGAAACAATGATGTGAGAGAGTCAACATTGAGAAATGTGTATTTGTAACTTGTCCCTATTTCAAGTGTATGTTTAAGGTATGAGTAGATCATCTATTTTGCTGTATCACCTCCATTAGTTTAGGTTTTCTTTAAGTTTTATTCATTCCTTTTTCACCCCCAATTTAGGAGTGGTAGAAGCAGTAGTCAAGTGGTACATAAAAGGGATCTATCCCCTAATCTAGAGATTCATCTCAATAGAATTGTCACCCATATTAAGAGAGATGATTCCATTTTGTCACTTGGATGAAGAGAACTAAGAATCTTTTCAATGGTGTAAATCCAAGTGTCAAATTTTTTTTGCATGCCTGGTGGGACCATTTGTCTAAGGTGAAGAATTATTGGTGTGTTATTTAACCAATCAGCCTTTCAGAGGCATTTTAATCAACACTAATGGTGACTTTGAGTTGAATCAATTGGTCAAGCAACCCTAATGCATCAAGAAGTAATATTTGGTATGTGTAATCCCATTATTGAATAATATGGATCCTATGTTCCTTCATATAGTTTTGATAAATCTCATGTTGTTTATGGAATCACCTCAAGTAGCCCTCCCAATTGTCCTTATCCTAGTGAATCTAAGAGTGTTAAGGAGATAATATTGGAGTTTGAAAAGTAGATGTTGGAAATAGATAGGTTGAATGAGTGAAACAAATATCATCAAGAGCTTATGTACAAGGAGAAATTCTTGTTTAATCAAGCTCAAGTTACACAATATATGGAGGATAAATTAGTAAGGTGGAGAAGTCAATCCACTCAATGTAGTTAGTTTTGCACCCATTTTTCCATCCTAGAATAGCCTCCTCCTATACAAAATAAACCCTTCCCCTGTACACCAAATCATTTTTATCAAATAGCACTTGCTCACCTAAATAAAATGAGTCAACCTTTTAATCCATCTAATGCATTTACTACTCTTATTATTAATCCTTTGCACCTAGCAATCCAACACCAAAAGGCATTAGAATGGCCTTCTATAGAAACTAATTTTTTCAATTCCTTAGATTGTGAGCCCTCCTTTAAATAAAATCATCCTACTTATTTTGGAAGATAATAGGTCCATCCTCAAGTAACTCTTCCTATGCATGTACAAACTCTTCTTGATCCCCATCAACCTCCTCAAGTCCTTCAGTATGATGTCAATATTACAAGTTGGAGAAATGTCTATCATGAACCAACTCAAGACCTTGTGAAAGATGAAGTTGATTCCTATCCTCAAGAAGAGAGCTACAATCATAATATCATGAGTTGGAATGAAATAGTGAAATCATGGGGTAAGGAAGAATAGAAATTTATTGTTTAAGAGTATGAAGCAAAAAATGAAGCTGTTCCTCCTCATCATGATGATGTCCATGATCTCCAAGAAAGATTATTCCAAGAAAATCTAGTCAAATAGATTGAATAATTATTCCTTAATCAAGTTGTAAATTATGGTTTAGACCCAATTGAAGATCCCATGTCTAAACACACCCCATCGACACCCCTTCAAGAGAATTATCAAGTTATATCTGATGTGAATGAAGTGATGATCAAGTGGAAGGAAGAAAATCAATTCATTTTATCCCATGGTTTATCTCCTCTTCCTCATGAGCCTCTTAAATTAAACCCCATATCTCATTCCCAATCTGATTTTAATCTCACTAGTGCTTGCCTCTTTTCAAAGTCCCATCCTAAGTCCTCTCCTTCATACCATACTCCATTTTCACTTTGTTTACCTTCCATTACCTTCCATACTCCAAATCTTGCATTTCAGACTCATGAACCTATCCATTCACCCTTTATTTCTTTCCATCCTAAAGAGGAACCTATTTTAAGGGAGGTAAGTGAGCAAGATAAAATGGAATTATTAGCTGATCAAGAGAATATCATGAGTGAGAATGAAGATGAAATCATCATAAGTACTCCATATGAACATCATCATGGTGATCACCATCTTGAACATGAAGTGGAAAGAATTATCAAAGATGAAGAACATGGTCAAATCATATCTCAATAGGTGGTTATTATAAGAGGTTTTCATGAAATTAAGGTTGAAGAAGTGACTCTTGAAGGTGACATGATTGAAGGAGAAGGTATAGGTCACACATACATGCAAATGCTCCTATAATATGAAGATGATATTGACAAACTTCACTTGCCAACATTGGATGGAGAATTTAATCATGGTGAGCTCTCTTTCCCTTTGTTTGATGAACCTTCTTGTTGCTTTGATGAAGATAATGACCAGCCATGGGACCTGTGTTGAATGAGGTTCAAGAACATGTTTTTGAGTAGCTAGAGACCCTTATTTTTAAGTAGCTAGAGACTTTTGTTTGTGAGAAAGAAGGAGAGACTTCTGATTATTTTGATATGGGATTTGAAGGAGTTCTTGAGTGAAAAAATGATGATTTCTAGAATGAACTACAAAAAAATTGTCTCAGCTCAAACATCACACCAGCCGCCCTTCTTCAAGAGAGCCATGATGAAGCAAAATATTAGTTTGACAAGTTTCTCAAAGAGAAAGAAAAGAATGAGTTGGTCCATGATACATACCAAGATATCCATGAACCAAATGATCCATGAGATATAAATGATTGATCCATTGATGGAATACACTAGCATGAAGGACCAACATGATACATGCTTCAAAGAGCAAGATGAATACATGTATGTTGAACACATGTTTGAAACTGATCTACTTGGGTACATGTCAATCAAGGTGGAAAGCAAGAAGGATGAGTCACCAAGATCCTACTCCAACCAACCACCTATATGACATCATAAAGTTTATTTCCATGAAAGAGACCTAAGAAGTTTTCCCTTTGATCCAACAAGGGGAATATCATATCTGATTAGTTTTACATATCTAGTTTTCTTTTTGTTGTGTCTCATCTTTTCCTAAGTGCTAAAAAGCACATGTGTGTTTTCTTTGGTCTTTATTGTGTGTCTCTTTCCTTTGTGTGTTATAGGTAGTCTATGGTTATCTATTGATCAACTTCTAAATCATGGTTGAGGTTCCTAGTTTATTTAAATCCTTAATTGACTCCATGCCCAATGGACTATTAGGGATACTAGTCTAGTTAGTATATCATACATACTACCCATATGAGTCACAAATTTATTGACCAAATTTTGGCTTTTCAGGCCAAAATTGGGCACCCCCATTTGCAAAATGTCTAAGTTTGTACCTTTGTCCAAGTCTAGTATGCAGGTTTCATGTCAAGTATGCAAGAAGTGTTCTTATACAAAACTAAAGTATTTTACATGTAAAAACCCCAAGTGTTTTCCTTTTTAAATATTTGTTCTTTAGTCTTTTGGCTAAGTCTTTTTAAATGAATTAGTTTGGAGAGTTTGATATGGTCTTTTGTTAAGGGTTCATTATTGTAGGCTTTTTGTCTACAAGTTCTTTGTCTAAATCCTTTGCCAAATTCTTTCAAACTTTTTATATGAAGTAAATTTTTTTTAAGGACCTTTTCAAGCTAAGTGGACACTTACAAATCTTCTGAAGGGAATTTCAAAAATCCCAAAGGGACCTTTTCAAAAATCTTGAATGGCACTTCAATTTTTTTGAAAGTTAATTTGTAGTTTTTTCAAAGGACAAGTGAACCATTCCAAAGAAGCCAAAGGGTATTTTCAAAAGAAAAGGTTCATCCAAAAAGTTCAAAAAATCCATTTCAAAAGTGATGAAGGGTATAATATATATTTTTCAAAGGGATGATTTGTAATGTTTTGAAACATCTTTTTAAAAAGTCTGAAAGAATTCTTTTAGATATTTTGTCTAAAATAACTTTTCCAAAGGTCTAAAATAACTTTTCCAAAGGGTAATTCATAATAAAAGGATGCTTTCAACTCTTTTGAAAGGTCACTTGTAAGAAGTTGAAAGGTATGTTCCTTTTAAAATGGCCAAATATAAAGTTTGAAGGATTGTTTTAGGGAAGAGGTGGACCATTGTAAAAAAGCTAAAAGGATCCTTTTTTAAATCTAAAGGGCATTTTCAACAAACCCAAAGGAATAAATGCATAAAGGAAAAGGCTAAAGTCAAAAAGAAATAATTCCTTTAGAATTTTTGTTCGAGGAAAAGTCTATAGGAAAGGAAGAAGATCCCAAAAGAATTATTTCAAATAAATTATCTGAAAGAATGCTAAAAATAAGCAGTCTAAATAAATACCCAAGTGACGACCCTCAAAATGTCAAGTTCGGACTACATAAATTAGCCATTGGGATTCAAATAAAGGAGTGATATCCCACAAAATGTCAATTTTAGACTATTAAAAATAGACATTAAATTTTAAAATAAAGGCTCAATTGGAACTAGAAGGCAAAGATAAAGGTGATAAATGGTGACATCCTAAACATAGGTGTACAAACAAATATAAATAGGTAGGTTAATGGAGTGAGTTGTTATACGATTTCACAACTTAGCAAACTAGTAAAGAATAACTAGCATCCAAATGAATTTCCAACCAATATACCCATTTATGTCAAAATGTAGTTCAGAGTATATTGATCCTATTGGTATAACTAAAAATAGAACATATTATAGAATGTAGTTTAACTATTTTTTTTCTTAGGATAGATGTCCAAGTACCCTCAAAGTCATTTGGCTTGATCTCTCTCTCAAGGCTATATATATGTATCATCTTAGCTCATTTGAGGGATCCCTATGCCTAGTATGGTGAAGCCCTACCAAAGTTTTACTTTGAATCAATAAAGATAAGTGTTTTACCTTGTTCAAAGAGTGAATTAATTGTACATGGCTGGTTTTAGTCTATGCAAGTATAATTTCCATTTACCTCCACATGTTAATCCCATTAGTACATGGTATATTATGATATCCTTCTTGTAGGTAAATAAGAAGTGTCTAAAGAAATTGTAGATATAGTAAATAGCTAATTTAATAGTGTCTTGGAAACACCTATTTCTTAAGTCTTCCTAAATTTGTGCCATCTCTTGGACCTGATGTTAAAACACTAAATGTGAGAGAGTCGACATTGAGAGAAGTGTATTTGTAACTTATGCCTTTTTCAAGTGTATGTTCAAGGTATGAATAGATCATATGTTTTGGTGTATCACCTCCATTACTTTAGGTTTTATTTCAAATTTCCTCATTTCTTTTTCACCCCCAAGTTAGTAGTAGTAGAAGCATCAGTCAAGTGGTACATCAAGGGGAGCTAGACCCTAAACTAGAGATTCATCTAAATAGAATTATCACCCACAACAAAAGAGATGATTCCATTTTTCTGCTTGGATGAAGATAATTGAGAATCTCTTCAAGGGTGTAAATCCAAGCATCAAAACTTACATTTTATGATGGTAAGGGTGACTATTGTCATTCAAAGCATGAAACCATGGATGTTCTATAACATAGGAGGTTTTAAGTTAGGGAAAAATGTATGAATGCCTTATGTAAGGTTCAAAAAAAATTATCATTAGGTATGGAATTGTTATCACTCACCTATGTGCATAGAACATTGATTGTTTCATTTAAATGATTGGAATATCCCCAAGGTGTGGGACCCTTACACTCCTTAGGATGAGCCTCTGAAGTAGGTTGAATTAATTTTATTTTATATGTACCTAGTTTAGGACCAATACATAGACTTAAATAGTACAAAGGTAAATCTACCACCAATATAAACCTAATATTTTAAGGGAAGAAGGGAGGTAAAAGGTAATAATTTATTTAAAATAAAAAGTGATACACCAAAAAAAGAGTGATCTCTCCTAATGTTGTGGACACACTACAAACACTTGAGAATAAGATGTTATCACATAGACTCCAAAAAGGTCACTCCAAATGCACAAGTATTTCATATATAGGTGTGGGAACGTAGTAAAACACCGAGAGGGATGATGACTAATCTATAAACAATGTTTATATATACCTGTATGCACACCAAACATGACCTCAAAGTGAGTTCCAAGTTCCCCATAGAGGTTTTGGGAATAAATAATGATAAAATGGGTGGATGTTACCCATAGATAAAGATCAATAAATGAAAATAACACATAGAGTGTAATAATAAGAGATGGAGGTGAATTTAATTATCATTAACATGTAAGGTTAATCCAATAAAATTGATTTTAGAGGATAAATTTTGGTAGCATGAGGTTGCTTAAAAAATGTCAACCCTTTTTAAAATGAATAACAAGGATTTTATAAGGGAGAAATCCATTTATAATTAATGCACCCCTTGGGATGGTAGATATAGTATTTTAATTCAGTTATGCAATTGCATCCATGATTCTTAAATTTTTCCTAGTGATTGAAATCTAGGATTTGGCGGTAGGATTATTTTTGATACATGTGCACGCATAAGAATGGAAAATCTTTGGAATAGTCATAGTGGTGGCATGTGATCATACTCTAATGTCTGACATCCACTTATAAATTTACTTATATGATAAGGGTTTAAATGTTTCTCAACTACTTTTGAACTATCTCTTTATACATTTCTACCACTTGGTAATCATTGTGTATATTTCTCTTGAATTTCCGTGTCATTAATGTGAATCTAATGGGAAACATTGCCTTATGACTTTTTAGGAATAGTTATGCATTGAGGGATGTGTAGTTAGACTTTGAAGTGAGATGGAAGTTATAAAATTTTGTATATGTAGAATTCCTTTATGGGTTGCATCAATCTTAACACTTGTTTTTATAAGACCTCCTTTACTAGTATTCTCTAATATTTACTTTATATTAGGGCCCCTCTCAGTTCGTGAAGTAGCATGTGCATAATATAGATCATAGTATGCGATTTAAGATAGCATAGAAGTGGAATGGAATTTATTGTTGTGAACTTCTCCCTACATTATCTATAAGATGAGGGTTTAACATCTTTGAACATGAGCACCACTTAGATTATATGGTGGAGGATCCCTACATGGGGTGTATATTAGAAATTTCTTGTGAATGTGAGCTGACACTTAGTTGATTCATGGATTTATGTTTATTTTTTTGGGTGCAAGTATGGATGGGAGGTGTCTACACATGGCTTGACTTAAATAGTTAACATTTGTAATCATGAAAAAAATTTAAAGTATATTTGTGAGTTTTTCATAAGTTAGGGTGACTTAGAAAGTCAACACTTCTAGAAAAATTTATAAGCCACATGCCTTTTAAGAAATAATACTTATGGTAATTCTACCCTTTAATGTACTAAATGTGTATTCCTAGCTTAAAAAAAAATTGAGATCCTCCTGACAAAACAAAGAAATGTGCCAAGGGCACTTATAGGAAATAGATCTAAGCTAAGATGAAAATTGTGTAGAAGAACTTAGAGGAAATAAGACTATCCTAAAAAAATATGCAAAAGGCACTTAGAGGAATGAAAAAACATCTAATATACTTATTTTTAAAACATATAAAACTCAGAAAAGGTAGTGCTTGAGATGGATCCCATTGACCAAGATGGGTAGTTCTTCTCCATTCAGTTTAATGAGTTAAAAAGAATTGGCTTGCTTGTAGATGATTATGTTATATGGACCACTCCATATCACATCTAATTAGTATGCCTTATATATTTCACTCTATATGCATCCCATTTGAGCACTAAATTTCCCTCTTGGAAACTTCCATCAATGAACATTTTTTTAAATGTCCTCATTTTTAGGCGCATTAGAGTTCCATAGTATGCACAACTTGTGCTCTAATATCTTTGAGCTCCATTAATTTTTATAACTTTACCATGAGGGGATTGCTTTTGAGAAACTCTGACTAATGGGAAATTCCAAATGAAAATAACTCAATAGATGTGGGAGATCTGGCCTCTCTTCTTTAAACTAACATGAAGGGTAAATTTCCCACCACTCTTTTGGCTTGATTCAATCGACCCAAAGGGTAGTCATGAGCTTATTATGCCAAACTCACTAATTATCTTCCATGGCCCCATTTATTATATGAATCAAATTCCTATTTGTGGAATTAGATAGACCATTACCTTAAGGGTAATAATTTTATGATGCACTCAAATGGTTGTTATGTTTAATGACCCATTCATTGATCCTAGTCCAAGGAAAGCTAATGTATTATCAAAGATAATGATGGTTGGAATACCAAATCTTATTATAATGCCTTCGTAGAAACTCAAGATGGATATCTCATTAGCCTCCTTGAGTGATACTAATTCCTTTAATCTCATGAAAGTCTATGGCCATGGATCCATTTATGCCCACCACTTGATGGTAGGTTGATCATGCCTATGAATTTCAATCCTCATTATGCAAAGGGATGATAAACATGTATAGATTATAGTGATAAGGTCACCAGCCTTTATTTTCCTATTAATAAGGCATGTCTCTTTCATATTATCACATATGCATGCACATATTTAAATAGAGTTGGCCAATAATATCCATCTTACATGATTTATACAGTTGTGGTCTTGGGTGAATAATCAACTCCTATAGGTCCATCATGGAATTCTTATAAAATTATACTCACCTGGTCTGATTATATAGACATAAATAAGACTCCATTGATGTCTCTTCTGAATAACACACCACTTACCAACATAAGGAATGTCTTGTAGCTTGAAATTCCTACACTTGGCTTTATTTAAGCAAGGAGGATATGATCTAGTTTGAAGGAAAGTCACCATATTCTATGTCTAGTCCATTTTAGTTTCTTGACTTATGGATTATTTTTTCTATGACACTAATACTACTTTGTCCTCAAATTTTACCACCGTGGCCTATTTTTATAGAGTCCTTTTAATCACACAAACTTGGTGATCTATATGTCCATTTCATACTCTATCACATTTATGACCCAATTGGCTCTCTTCTTGATGATGTTCTTACTAATCAAGAACTCTTTTATACCTACATGTGTAACCATGAGTCAAAATTTGTTGTTAAAGAACATATTACTAAATTTCTTGATCACTCTCACAACTACAAGGATGTTCTTCTCTATGAAATTATAACATAGCTCATAATATTTTAATGACTCATTTAAGAAGGTAATTAGCTACTCTAAATGATCATTTTTTTTGCATAAAAATGGATAAGATGCATTCAACCCCATCAAATGCATAGAGGATAAAATCCTTACTATAATCTAGGTTGATAAAAGTGGGACCTTATGTGATGGCATGTTTAATGGATTTAAAACTATCCCTACCTTAACGAGTCTATCTAAATTCAACATTATTCTTGTGCATCATAGTGATGGATTTGGTCAGGATAGATAAATTAGACATGAATCTCCTAATAAAGTTGATTATTCATAAGAATGTCTAGAGACTCTTCTTGTGAGTTGGAAGAGGGAGAGATAAAATAACTTTGACTCACTCTAGATCAATTTTTATCCCCTCTTTGGATATAATGTTCTATAGTATAGATCCTTTATGAACTATGAAGATACACTTTCTAGGGTTCATAGATATTCAAAACTCCCAACACCTTTCAAAGACTTGTTATAGATGGCCTATGTGATCTTTATCATGGTTAGAGAAAATAGTTATGTAATTGAGGTAAACCAAGATGATCTTGTTGATGAGTTCCTTAAATGCCATATCCATAGATATTTGAAAGGTTTATCCTACATTTGTTAAACCAAATGACATCCATTGGTATGTGAAGTTTCCCCACTTAGTGGTGAATGATGTTTTATAATGATCACATTATTGAACCATAACTTGGTTGTAACCTAAGTAACCATCTACCAATGAGAATCTCTATATGCCCACAACCATTTTTAGTATATACTCAATTGGTGGTAGGGGATAGTGTTTTTCAAGGGAATATTTGTTTAGGTCCCTAAAGTCTACACATAGACAAATCTCCCCATTATTCTTTTTCATCATGATTAAGCTGGAAACCCATGAAGAGTGTTTAATTAGGAGTATTATAGTAGCTTTCATGAGCTTTGAGATCTCTTTTCTCATCAATGGTTCAATATTTTGGTTGACATGACTCTAATTTTAGTAGACTAGCTACGTGCCATGGTTGAGATCAATTATTTGATTTTCAAAGATTAGATCAAATCCTATTAGTAACTTATAGCTCCATACAGTTCTATAAGAATAGCTCCTATTGAGTTTAATAATGTTCTTAAATTTTTATAGGAAGCATACCTTTCTGACTCTCAATATCTTTGCTTTAAAGATTGTAAGTTATGAAGAGGCCTCCTCTAATGTCATGCTTTACCTCTCTCCTTTAAACTAGTCATCAGTATAGAAAGTGCTCTATAATGTAATTATACCTTTTGGTAGCTTATTTCCTTTTAATTGGATGACTTAATCTTTGTATTGGGATTGCATCTATGCTTGGTTCTTGGTGTAGAAATCCACCTTGTCCTATAAGAAGTTGATAATTTTCTCATCATTCTCTAACACCTTCCAATTATCTATATTATCAAGGAATATTGGTCTGATCATGATCTTGACAAGATGCTTGGTATCTTTCATTATGTCACATGGGATGTTATATTATACACTTATGGTTTTGAGTCTATCTGTATCAATATTCTACAATCTTGGTATAAAATTGATATTGAATACATTAAACCTTTCAATCATGTCCCACACTCTATTATTATAATCTTTCACTAAGATATTTTTCATCATGTTCTATGATCTAACCTAGTTAATGACTAGTTCACTATCACCAAATGCCTACAGTGCCTTGATTCCTTTCTTCTACACAAGTTGGAGATCTTGGATCAATGCCTCATATTCTATAGAATTGTTTATGAAAATGAAATAAAACCTAAAGATGTGGAAATATTTATCCTTTTTAGTGGAGACTATCATCACATCAACTTTAGTGCTATTTTTCCTTCAAGAACCATAAAAGTATAGCTGACATGGACCCTCAAGGTTCTCTTACCCCTTTACAATTTTTAGTATCACATAACCCTACTCTAATATGTAATACATAAATATCCCTATCTCCTTCATGTTATCATATGGGTTACACTCCTAATGTTCATGTTCCCATTTGTCTAGTAAGTTATTTGGGATCTCTTCAAGTGATGTTGTGGCTTCATGGATAATTGGATTTGCCTTTTGATCAAACATCATGTAATTTAATTAAACTGGCCTAGAATATTATGGTTCAACATGAATTATAAGGATGACTTCATACGTAATGATCACCTTAGTCCCTATCTAGTTCTAACTAACATATGTGACTAATCTAAAGATAAATATCCACCCATCAGTTTCATGAAGTCTCGAGAGAGGAAAATGGTAAAGTAGGGAGGCAATTTAATGACTTTGATATAATGCATAATCAAAATACATGGGTATGCATATAGTTTAAGATTAATATCCTTGATGATTTCCTTAGTTTATACTATCATTTCATTGAGCTAGATCACTCCCTTTGAAGAAGGGGAATATGCAATTCCAAGTGTATCTACTATATCTTTTGGCATCCTCAAGATACTCACACCTAAGTTGATCATGTAATTATGTACTATGTGTTAGGTGTTAATCAAGGAGATGTAGAATGGTGGTGGCTTGGTGATATTATGAGGTTGAATTTAATCTACTTTGAGTTGACATAGACTCACATAGATGGAAAGCATAATTTGTGATGTCTTACATTCTTGAAAGCTTTCTAAAGCATCTTGTATAAAATTATTTTGAGAAGGAAGGGCAAGAGCATCCCATATAGTTACATTGATCCTCATTTTCTTCATTTTGTCAACTATGTTTAATGGAATTTGGGATTCCTTTATATGTGAATTTTTAATAGTAGCCTCTCCTCATATGTGTATTTGTGTAAATATTCCCTTAGGAAGCTATTATCTAAGAGCAAGAGTTTTAGGCATCAATGATTTTTTTCTTTTCTAACACACCTAGTGGGACTAGATTATTAGTCTACCTGACTAGAAGTCAAATTTTGTGAGCCATAGACTAATTACAATTTCATAATTAGTGAAGTAAATAAGTTTTTTAGCACCACCTATAGTATCTCTAACTCATAAAAAGACTCTAGGATCTATCACTGCTCAACATCATCAACAAATGGTTATCCAAGGACCACCAATAAAATTCATATCATGAAATAGAGGTATCTCGCTTATGCCTCTAGTACCTTTGGCTATATGGGACCATATCAATACAAATGCTTTGAAGGCACTCCCCAAATTCTCAAGGGAGGATTTTAAAAATATAGTGGAAGATATCCAAGATGTTGAGAATGTGTGCACTATGAACTATGTCACATAGCCAAATGTGGTCATAAGGCTACTATCCACTTCTTTCAAAGGGTGATCTATTGATTGTTACTAATCCATTCCATCCAATTCCATATCCACTTATGATGACTTAGGGGATCATTTCTTTGAAAGATTTAATGAGAAGGAAGATCAGTCATCTCTTTTATAACAACTAATCACTATAAAGATGGCCCCATATGAGGCTATTATAGATTCAACACTAGGTTTGCCAAGACCTAGCAAGGTATCCCAATAATGGCTCAACCACCCATAGGAATGGTAATTGTCTTCTACCTCAAGGCCTTCAAACCTTACATAACCATCATGATTAAGTCCCTCGAAGGACAAATGCTCCTAGATGCATATAAACTTATAGTTAAGGTGGATAATAACTTTATAGACATCAAGAAACTTCCCCCATGGCCTCCAATGCAGATGTTCCTAGAAATATCAAAGAGGAAGCCCTAAGAACCATGCAAGCACCACCCTCCATATATGTGTATCTTCGTACTTAGGTAAATACATCCTCTTCATCCTCTCTGGTAGTAAAGATGAATGACATGAAGAGCATACTAAGTAACTTCTCCACTGAGATAATAAATATCAAAAGGTAGTAGGCAATGCCATCAAAACCTCCTTTCTATAATTACCAAGAAAGGAGAGTGCCCTATTAAAAAAACTAATACCATGAGAGGAAAAATCCAAAACATTAAGCATTAAACCATTAGGTGCCAAATCATCAAGTTTTAAACCATCAAACATGACCCACAATTCAAATTATCTCGAATATTGATCCTTTGCATATAATATTGCCAAGCACAAGCAAGGAGTTAATTACTAGCTAAAATAACTTGGTAGATTAATCAAATTCATGGTTCTTTCCATGCAATGATGGTAATGTACATTAGAATTTATTGAGAGGAACAACCCTAATTTAGTCTCCTATGGATGTCAATCCTTGGGTGTTGAAAACATTGTCTTGATGGCACAAATGTAGGTAATGTCTATAGAGAAAGAATAAGAGATAGCCCCAAAACACATACTTTTCTCTTGGGTAGAAGGTGAAGATGAAGTCTATATGAGTGAGGTACCCATATACATATCCCCACACGTCATATCAAACTATTATACTCACTTTAAGAAGAGATTGGTCAATAAAATAAAAGCCTTCATAAGGCACAAAGTGACTTTCAAGAACCAGGAACCCCAACCATCACCTCTAACATATCAAAAGTGGAGTGAAATAACATAAAATAAGATAAAATACCATGAGGTCTAACTTCAAGGGTCATATAACATATTATAACATCTAAAGAATCATTCCACTAATATCTCTCTTTTGGATGTTCTATCTATCCTAGAATAAAAATATCTATTGTATAAAGCATTGGAAGAATGGATAAAACTTGTGTAAGCTATCCCAGCTATAGATTTGATGCAAGAAAAAGGAAAAGACTCTAACATGAGTGTGTAACCTCACATGTCATCTGCATTTGCCAACTCTTAAGAAGGGGTGAGAAAGACAAATCCCACCCTATTTTACTTGATTCTCATTATGGGAAAGAAGATATTGCATAGCCCTATGATCAATTTTGGTGCCAATACCATGGTGATGACCAAGAATATTGTGGACACACTATAACTCCAATATTAACCTTTAAATAAAAAGGTAATGTAATTAGATTGGAAGAAATTTCATACCATAGGTATCATCAGGGCTCTTCCCTTAGCACTATACTCTTATCCCAATATCAAAATTACTCAAGTGGTTATGGTGATAAATATCTATCTAGTATTTGGGATATGTTTTTCAAGATATTTCACTTCTAAGATAGGAATATACCTATCATTGGATTGGTATCACTTGAATTTATGGACCAAATATGGCTTGAAATTGAATGTATTATCTGAGCCACTACACGTTGAGAACATAAAAAATTAGGCTATTATAAATTTTGAAGCAACACACACTTCATTCTCTAAGATGGAGATGTATCACCTATAAGTTCTTGAATAAGAAAGAGTGGTAAGAAATAAAATCTCAGAGGAAGAGATCCTTGTTAATTAATTCATTGAGAGTGAACATTTACAAACTTTAATACCACTAGCCTTAGAACCTATGTGATCCATGATGAAGACTAGATCATCCCCAAGGTAAACAATAAGATAGAAGATCAAATACAAAAACTTGAAAGTGAGTCTAACTTTTGGACTCAATATTTTGAGCTATGAAATGAAAAACTAGCCTAGGGATATTATCTAATTGATGTCCCCATTGGGAAAGAGACTATTTGTGCCTTCCACTTCTAGTTTTCCTATATAAATAATGAGACCAAATATGAAGCACTAGTCCATAGCCTCAGTCTTATCGATTGCATGGGCATAAAGTAGTTAAAAGTGTTTAAGTTTTATGAATTAGTGGTAAGATAGGTGAGATGGGTCATGATTGTGAATAATGTTAGAATGAGGTCCTACCTCCACCGATATGGGACTTGGTTGAAAATTTTGAAGCTTTAAAAGTTTAGATCATCCTAGGGCCAAAAATGTAGAGGCATGTAGGATGGTGATAATAGGCTCTTAATTTGATCTAATGACAATTTTTTTCACTAATGAGTAAGAATTATGGGTGATAATTAGACCAACCATTCCCAAAAATCACCAAAACTAATAAGTGTTTCATAGTGATACCTAGATTGCCATGTTTTTCCAAGAATCATACAAATTTGTAGAGTAATTATATCCAAAGATTGAAGAGGCCTATAGGGATCAAATTGTGTAGTTGAAGAACAAAAAACTACCAAAGGGGCTTAACACCCTCAAGAATTTATTTGACTTTGATGATGCTTGCAATGATAGATAGAAGTTTGTCATAGATAAAGGTGACTACACCAAACTTGATGTCAAAGATCAAAGAAAGCTAAAAGTTGGGAAGGAAGTTCCCCAAGGTGATAAAGAGTAATTAATTTATTTTTGAAATAATTATGAAGTGGTTATGGCATGGACCTATGATGATTTGAAAGGATATGACCACAAGGTCATCTAATACACCATAAACTTGATAGAAGGAACGAAACATATTCAACAAAAGTAAAGGTTGTTAAATCTAAATATTGAGTCTTTTATTGCTCAAGAGATATGAAAATTAATCGAATAAAGAATCATATACCAAATCAAGAATTAAACTTGGGTATTTAATCTAGTTCTAGTGAGGAAAAAGAATGGATAAATTAGGTTATGTGTACTTCCAAGACTTAAACAAGGCATCCATAAAGGACTAATATCTCTCCCTTCAATGGAGAAGATCCTCCATATAGTAGTGAGTGTGGAAATGTTCTCTCTTCTAGATGGATTATTAGGATATAACTATGTGTGGGTCAATGAGGAGGACAAAAATAAAACCACTTTCACCATAAAGTAGAGGACCTTTGTGTATGTGAAGATGTATTTTTGCCTCTCTAACATAGGGGCTACATTCCAATAAGACATAGACATAGCCTTTAAAGGCTTAATCAACATGATCAACCTTTTTTATTTGGATGACCTCACTATATTCTCTAGTAATAAATAATACTACTTTGGTCATTTGGATAAGGTTTTCTCAAAATTCCAAGAGTTTTGGGTATATCTCAACCCCAAGAAATGTGTTTTCAGAGTCCTACAAGGTAATTTGATTGGATACATGCTATCTAAATAAGGTATCACCATTGATCTAGAAAGAGTAAAATCCATCATCGACCTAGCTTGCTGGTAAATAATAAAGGTGTCTAATATTTCTTAGGAAAGATTACTTTCATCATCATGTTCATATCTAACTTCATTAGATTAGTGAGGCCAATCACACTAATTATAAATAAGGACCAATCCTTTAAATGGACCACAGAGGGGAGAGCAACATTTGATAAAATTAAGGAAGCAATATCTACTTCCCCTATGCTGGTCAACCTTGACTTATCTAAAGACTTCATAATGTATGTTTATAGGATTAAACATACCCTAGTAGTTATGTTAACTCAAAAGTAATAAGAAGGAAAGGATGAACACCCCATTGATTTCAACTCAATAACCTTGTATGAGTATGAGGTTAAGTATAATTTCACTAAGAAAAATACTTTCAACATTGTCAAGGGCCTCAAAAATATTAGGCACCTCGTGGTGGGAAGTAAAATTATGGTGTATGTGGTACATTCTATCATCAAGGAATATATAATAGAATAAGAGATCATAAAAAAGAGGACCAACTAGATCACTAATATCCTATAATATGATGTTGAGGTCAGGCCAACTAAAGTGATTAGAGAAAGAGGGATATGTGAATACTTGGCTAAAATGTGGAGGTGTCTTGACAAGAGAACAAGGTGTACCATAAATAGTTTTGGTAAATAAATATGAAACCAATGGATCATAGGTTGCTGATAGAACCTATTTCATGCAATCCCATTAATATCTTGATGGTCTCCCCACATAAAAAAGGTGATTCTATAGGTTTTAAGGGCTAGTTACACACTGGTCTAGAGAGTCCTATTCAAAATAAACTTTGACAAAGTGTTACTTTTATGTGTCAATAAAAATTAAGCCAGTAAGATCCTTTAGGACATGTATTTCACTCCTCTAGGTGGAAATTTCTTGGCAAAGATGAATAAAACTAGAATCATGCATGTAAGATACCACTAACCAACCATGTTTGTGGATTTACATCAGGTGTTCAATAAGTGCTAGTAATGTCAGTTCTTCATGGGGAAGTGAAAGAATTTAGCCATACCACTGAATCTGATCATGATTGATGAACCGTTCACATAATGGAGCCTAGATTTCTTTGGGATGATCAATCCCATCTCAATCATGGGTCACAAATGGATACTTACGACCATCAATTAATTCACTAGGTGGATTGAGGTAGCTCTATTAAAGGAAAAAATTGAGAATATGATCTTAAATTTCCTAGAGGAACTAGTAACATGGTTGGCCTTCTGAAAATGGTCATTTTAGACAATGTAAAAGCCTTCCTTGGTTCCAATATTTCTTGATTCATGTTTTGAAATGGTATTTTCTTGAAGAATTCAATGAAGTACTAGCCACAAGGGAATAGATTGGTCAAATCAACAAACAAGAATCTCATTAGGCTAATCAAAAGGATGGGCACCAAAAAATAAAAGGAGTGGCATATGCATGTGAAAAACATTCTATGGGACAATTTCATCACTCCTAATTAAATTCTAAAAATATCCCCATGTGAACTAGTATATAGGAAGGAAATGGCCACACCCATATCAAAGATGATTCCCACCTTATAGGTTTTTAAAAGATATTGATATTATAGAGAATGGAGTGATGGAGGATAGGTTAGGTAAATTACTTAACCTATATGAAGAAATACAACAAGTGGGTGACATGAAGGTCACTTGACAACAAGAAATCAAACCATGGTTTGATAAGAAATGATTGAACCTAGGATTTAAGGTGGGGTACTTGGTCCTCAAATATGATCAAAGGGCCATGAAACTAGGCCAACATGTAAAGCTTGATTCCCTTTAGAGGGGGTCGTTTTACATCATTAGTGATAGGAAAGGTAATGTTTTTGAGTTGGAGGATGAAGAAGGAAATGCATTAGATATTCTAGTTAATGGAATCAACTTTAAAAACTTCAACTAACGTATCAACATTACCCTTGTATATAGTTAGTAGTTTCTTTTTTTCACATGTGTTTCGATTTTTGATTGTTTCCCTTTGTTCATTTGTTTTCCTTCTTTATTTTTGTTTCCTTTTAAATATGTTTCATTGGCATAAGTGGCTCATCCCATTTCTAGGTGTATAAACCCTATCTCTTCTTATTTATGAAACATTATATTAAAAACCATTATCTACCCACTCTTCCTACCATCAATTCCATATTATTCATATTTCACAACCCCCCAAGAATATCATCACAAAATCTCTTTCAATTTTATCCTCAAGCATGTGTACCACCCTTATCATTTAAGGGGTACCAAAATTCAAAATTTTCACGATGATCATACTTAAAAGTGTCAGCTTATAAATACCCCTCTCCTCATTAGGTGAAAAACTTAAATTCCTTAAGAGTTTCAAGATAATTTAATGATTGAACAAATTTTCTAGAGTGAATAGAGATTTGAGCCAAGAATTTCAAATTTTTATGAGTTGGAGTTGATATCCATTGCCTTCATTGAAACAAAGAGTGAATTTGAGAAGAGTCTATGGGATGAAGACTTATACATCCTCATTAAAAAGTAAGAGGTATCTAAGAAACAAAATAACTAATGGGTCAAGTAGTCATGAAGACCTTCCCTGATATAGTGCATAGTAAGAAAATTATATGCTTCAAATTTTGTTTAGCCAAGGCCTAAAGTGTCAAATGTCAAAAGTATAGCCAAGGGGCATTATAGAGACCACCCATTGGTATTCTATTATGTAGATTATATCTTTGACTACAAATTGGATAAAAACATAAAAAAAATAAGAGTGGGTACTCACATCCAACTGATTGATAAGTTTTGAGGGAATGATTATCAGTCATTTGGGTATAAAATTTAGAACTCCACACTAGCCAGTACATGGTACCCCTTGTACACCCATGGAAAAAAATCATCACCTTATGTTTAGATAGGTATGACACCAACACAACATTATTATAGGTAAAAACCATATAAAATTAAATATCAACATCAAAGAAATAAATGAGATGCTTTAATTCTAAAGTGACCCCAAAACCAAAATTTATAGTATGGAGAGCTTATAGAATGTTTGGGATACCCAGATCTGTAAGATGGAGTTCATCAATTTGATCCTCTATAGAAACTACACTAAATCACCTTCTCTACCAATTGCCCTCACAAGTTTTAGGATGCAAGACATGAAATATGCCTTTTTTATGTTGGTGTTTGTCTTCACGATATACTTAGATGATAACATCATCAATTTATAGTTTAGGTAATCTTCCTATTGAAGATAGTGAATATAGAGAGAGTTTATAGGATGGAATTTATAGAGGCTATCACTGCTACCATTTTCACTAAGTTGGAGAGCTTATCTACATATAATACCTTTAGGTATTCCTCCTTTCTCCACATTATCTTGAATCATAAATCCTAGTTCATCTACACCTAATTCACCTTCAACTCCATTCAAATGAGCACCCAACATAACACAATGATCCACATCTTTATGTGGACACATATCCTTTTTATCACATAATATTATTATGAATTTTTAGAGTCCTTCCTATCTCTAATGCTCATCAACCTCAGTCAAGAATACATCACTTTTAGAAAATAGATCGACAAATATCATAGTTCACCAGTAGTAGGATTATGGTTGATTGGTTATTTAGAGCCCATTTCACCTTCATCTGGGTCCATAGATTCAAGGATGAGCAATTTTATCTCTTATGCCTACTGACAAATAAAACTTTGGCATTGAAATTGGCTCACCAACTTGATGTAGTATACTCCATATATGGTTTAGGGTGGAAGAAGAAGTGACTTTATGATTTCTAATTCATAAAATGAGGCATCATGGTGGTGAAAAGTCATAGGAATTCCTTCTCATTCTAAAGCTTACCAAGCTCATTCTCAACTAGATAAGTGACAAATAGAGGTATGACCTGACTAACATCATATCCATTTTAAAGACCACCACCGTGTTTAATCACAAGCCACATCCACACCTTGAGTAGTGAAATCCATCAATGGAGGAGGATATAAAATATTACATGGATCTATCCAAGATCTCATCGAACACCCACAAGCCATGGGAGTAATTTTATGAAGTGGTATAAAATTTTGACCACATGAAGAAATTGGCAAATGGGTTAAGGGCACATCTCTTCCAAAGGGATTGAACTTAGGAAAAAATAGATGCCTATTGGAAATATAGGTATGAAGTAATCAAGCCCAAAGCATAAATCAAAGACATGGACATAGATGAGACATTTGGAAAATTTTAGGATGAACACCATGAGGAAGAAGCCCTATTAGAAGGAGAATTACCTATTGAAGAAGAGGAAGATGCCCTTATAAAGAAAGAAAAAGAGGTTTTGATTGTCTATAGGAATTCAAATTATACACCTCCTCTATATCCATATTGAACCACCCCATAATAGTAGAAAGTCTATTTAGATAATCTCATGATAGGGTCATCTCAACCTGAATAACCCAAGGTGCAAGCCTCTAGTTCTCCCCTTGATCCCCCATAAAATAAGGTACATTTTTCCTAGTACCTTCTTTCCACTTCCACCTCATTCTTCACTCTCTCATTACAATCCACTTGATCCATTGATTTCATGCTACTTTCATCCACCTAGTCCTCATCATCAACATCATCATCCATTATGGTACAATCACCTTCTACCCCATTTCATGGCCACCCACCTTTATCTTCATCCACCTTAACCCTTCACCCATTCATATCGAGAGGAACCTTGTATACTACTTCATAACAAAAAGTAACCATTTCTTTTGGGCTAACACAAGTATTCCCCTTCATTGGGGAAAATATTTAGTCATAGGAATGACTCTATCAATAGATTGAGGTTTTTAAAAAATCTCAACTAGCCCATATAAAGAAGAAAAGAGGAAAATAAGTTAAGTATATAAAAGTGCCTCATATGTAGTCATTATTTGACCTAATTCAACAATCCCTAATGATTACACACATGGCATCCCAAGTAGTCAATCCCCAAGAATGGATGCAGCTTGGAAACTACTCTATATAATCCATTAGCCTCAATCTCAGCTAGGCTAGACCCATTAACAAGGTTGAACTAATCAAGGAAACAAAAAGTCTATAACTATCGACTACGTCAAGGTGGAATGATGGATGAATAAGAAAGAATTGGTAATTATGGTGGTGAAATCTATGGTTGACCACCTTAACATAGAGGCTAAGGCAAATGATGCAGAGCTCAACAAAATAAGGTTTGACCTTTAGAGCCACATCACCACTAAGACCTTTTAGGTAGAGGCTAGTTAAAGGGCCTAACTATGGATTCAAGTAGATAAATTATAGACCAAAGTAGATGGTTTAAAGAAGGAAATGGTGCCTATAAAATCCAAGATACAAGAAAAGGAAATAGAAATTATCGAGACCCATCAAAATCTATTAGATTACAATAGGGCATATCAATAATTATAGCATCAAGTGTAGAAAAATTCCTCAACCAAGGACCAATGAATATTACAACTAAATAATGAACTCATCACCAACTCCCAGACCTTGGGAATGATCTAGTAGTTATATATATCCTACTAGGAGATGATTAAAAATGTCATTGCAAACTTTAAGTTAGCACTTACTTTCATCAAAAAATTAGAATGGTTAAGTGCATAAGTGAGCATGTTCATTGACCAAGTCATATCCTTTGTGTCCCCTAAGGTTCAAGATTCACAACTCCTTATCTATAAGATTTATAGTGTAATGTAAGAGAGATTAAAAGTGATAAGGGTGGCCAACCTAAGGTAGGTGGTGGTGAAGGTCAGTGAGTTCATAAGCTATAATAAGGAAGTTAAAAAGTATAAGGCATTCAAAAATGGCTTAGAGTAGGTAGTACATGATATGAAGGGGAATATCAAAAAATTAGTCTAGTTGAGACTCCCCTCCCAATTCCTTTTAGATAACATTGTCCTCTCGAAGGATAAAATCAAAGAGCTACTAGAGAAGAAGTAGGGTGACTAGACCATGTCTATGGCTCTCAATCAATCACCAAGTGTTTTTGAGGTGAAAAAAATATTGTAACTATTTGCCCAGCTAGATTTTAAAATGTTGGTAGTTTTTAGGGTTTATTCAACCACTCCTTAAAGGAGATTATAAATTTAGATAGAGGATTTGAGGCTCTCAAAAAGGCTCAGCCCAAAGAGGAAGAGTGGATGCCTTTGAATGTTACTCTTCAAAATTTATAAGTATTATAATCTTCCTCCTTTTTGTGTAATTTTTTATTTGACTAGTTCAAGAACCAAAATTTTGCATTCTCTCATCCATAGATGAATGCCCCTATGAGTCATCAAGAACTATGGCTCAAATCCACATTTTGGAGTTCTGGAGTAGTCAAAATTTGGTCTTCAATGAGTTTGGAATGGTTCATGCCATTGATTTGACCTTATATTTTCCTAAGGACCCTTTTGGTGTTTTTAGATAAGTATCAACCTCTTTCCATTTCTACCACATGTTAGCCTAGCACTTGTTTGGCATGAATAAGTTCTCAACTCACGCAAGAGTATCACTAAATCTCTATGTGGTGATCCAATGTTTATTAGAGGCTATCTCTTTTTTGTTAGAACTTTAAATAGTGTCATTGGATAATAGAGTAATTAATGGGTGGGGCCCACTAAGTAGTTATAAAGGGAAATTCAGACTTTCCACATGACACCCACATGCTCATTTTTACAAATCAGTGTTTAACTTCCTCAGGAGAAGTACCAACTCAACATATGGCATCCCAACACTTATCTAAGGGAAGTTTAATTTTTTAGACCTTCAGGTAGTGCCATTCATTGGTGAGGAAGGAGAGGGGACCCACCATATAGTTATAATGAAGAGGAGATGAACCTTCCACATGGCATCATGGTGTTTCTATAAGGTAAGGTTTTTTCCATTAGATTTGTAAGTTATGCAATTCGTTCAAGAAAGTGGGCCCCTATTTCCAATAAAATTCCAAGAATAGTTATGAAGATAGACATGTGTCCCCATCATGATTATCTTAAGAATTATGGGCATCATAAATCAATGTAGTTTCACCATATCCAATATTCTAAAAAATAACTAAACTCATGAGTCAGATTTCATCATTCAATTGCAATGGTCCCATCATGGGCACAAGTGTTGGGATTTCTAGGTGTTATTTCCTCACAAGGTTATTACACCTATAAAATCAAATCTCATCCCTTTTAGAATGGTATGGTGGATGAATAATTTTTTTTTCTATTATGATAGAGTATCCATTTTTAATAGGCTAGTTTTAGAATAGGATTAACAAGTAGTTTTGTTTTTCATTCTATGACCTTAGTAGGTACCCCTTGTGGGAAAGGATTTTACTACATACTATGTCATTATCCTTTTGTATGGGTTTTTTATACCAAACATGAAGATGATGTGATGTTCTATGTCAAAATGAGTAAATATTTATTATTGTTTATTATTTCCATTTCTCTACTTATATAGTATTGATTCTTGTTTATGTTATATGGTTTAATTCATGCATGCTTTCCTTTAATAGTCTATGATGTTCAAAAATTAAATATATTTTATAAAAATATAGTTCAATACTTCAAATATCTTGATGTATAACCTTAGTTTATTTCAATTTTATTTTACATTTCCTTATCCCTTTTCACCCCCAATTAGTATGAAGTGTCAGCTTCTAAAATCCTTGAGGTCACTTTATAGACCACAATTCGGTCCCACATATATAAATATTCCCATATAAAGTTTTTATCCAAGAATGAGAGTTTTAGGATTCAACATCATACTTGTACATTGGTCTAAGGCTACTCTTCTCTTTGCATAGCCTATTATGTGTGCACTAAAGGTTTTACAGGCATCAGGCACAAAAGTTTTTAGGAGTGGAAATGGAAGTGTTATCACTCACCTATGCATGTATATCATCATTTGTCATGTTGTAATTATGGGAACATCCCTAAGGTTTTAGACCCTTTCACTCCTTGGGATAATCCTCTAGAGTAGGCTAAATTCCTTCTATTCTAAGTGAACTAGTTTATGACTAGTGCATAGACCTAAAGAGCAAAAGGGTAAATATACCACTAATATAAACCAAATAATTTGAGGTAAAAAGGGAGGAAGAAGGTAATAAATTACTTAAAAATAAAATTTGATACACCAAGAATAGAGTGAGAACTTATACTTTCATAAACACATCACAAAAACTTGAGAATAAGATGTTATCATATAGACTCCACCAAGTGGACTCAAAATGCATAAGAATTTTATATGTAGGTGTGGGAATATAGAAAAAAATTAAGAGGGATGATTAATTATCTACAAAATATGTTTTCATAGACCCGTATCCACATATAACATGACATGAAAGTGAGTTCCAAGTTCCACACAGAGGTACTGGGAATGGACAACGATGAAATGGGTGGATGTTACCAATATATAAAGATAAAAAAACACAAATATCATATATATATATTAATAATAATAGAGGGATATGACGTTAATTCTCATTAACATGCAAGGTTAAACCAACAAAAGTGATCTTAGAGGGAAACTTTTGGCAGTGTGAGGTTGCCTAAAAAGTTTTGACCCTTCTTATAATGAAGAACAAGGATTTTATAAGGGAATAATAACTTCAAAATTTATGCACCCATTGGGGTGGTAAATACATTATTTTAATTTTATTATAGTTATACATCCATGATTCTCAAATTTTTCTTTGTGATTCAAATTTGGGAGTTGGTGGTAAGATTGTTATGGATACATGTGCATGTCTAATAATGGAACATCATTGGAATAGTTAGATGGGTTTCATGTGATCATATTAAAATGTCTAATAACCAATTCTAAATTTACTTATTTGCTACTCAAGTACTTTTTAAATACCTCTTTATATGTCACTACCACTTTTCAATCACTATGAAAGTTTCTATTGAACTGCCATGTCATTGTTGTGCATTTGATGGGAAAATTTGCCTTACACCTTTTTAGGAATATTTGAGGGCTACGTAGTTAGACTACATAGTGAGATTCAAGTTATAAAGTGTTACATTTATATAAGTCCTATAATAGGTGCATGAATTTTAACCCTTTTTCCATGTCCTCCTTTTTTAGTCTTCTCTAATCTTTTCTTTATACTGGGGCCCCTATAAGTCAATGAAGTAGTATGTGTGTAGAATATTTTTAATCATTAATTTATGAGAGAAAAAAAGTGGAATCAAATTTATTATTGTGTACCTTTTCATACACTATTTATAGGATGATAATTTAATGCATTTGAACCTACACACCACTTAGCTTATACAGTGGAGGATACCTACATGGGGTGAATATTATAGACTTATTGTGAATATGAGTTGACGTTTAGTTGATTCGTAGATATACAATAACTAATTTAGGTGTGAACACAAATTAGAGGCATATGTACACAAAATAATTTTAAATAACTTGACACTTTTAGTCACATAAACCTTCTATAGGATTTTTGTGAGTTTCACACAAGCTGGGTGTGACTTATAAAGTCAAAAATGATCTAGAGAATCATCTATGAGCTTTTCACATAGCATGTTTGGGCTATGTGTCTAATGATTAGCTTGTCACAAAGTTGTTTCTATGAAATTTAAAGGATAGTGATTTATAGTGGTTTTATGAATTAATGAATCAATTGATCACAACATTCAATCCTTTGGTAGATGTATTTTAGCACACTTATCCATAAATATTAGTATAAGATCTCATATGCTCAAATTGCACATTTGATAAAAAATTTAATTGAAATTATTATAAAATACATCTTAAATTACAAGACTATATTAGCTAAATTTACTATCCCCATGGTATAAAAAAATTCAAAACATATTCTAACAGAGTCTTCTACCAACATTGCATGAAGCTGTCTTGTTTAATAAGTTTCCAACATTCAAAAGTTTATGCCACATAGTAATATAAAGAGAGGTCAAGATTATATCAATGGGAAAAATAAAATAAACCAATTAATCAAAATCAACTGTTAAGATTTAAAGTAAAACTCCATACAAGTTAAGGGCCACTAAGAATGAGGGTGATAAAAAAGCCACAATTAGCATAACTTTAGAGTAATTTTCTCAGTTTTATCATCTCCTAAATGCCAAATTTTAATCGACCTTTGAGAATCACCCACATAGGTTTTATGATAGCTATTGTAATGTAAATTCATCTCACCCTCCCATCAAAGAGGTTAATATGACATGGCCTTTTCCAAAGTGCTATGATTACAATGCATTATACAAGTATCATAGGGCACCACACCATACAACAAATAGATGCAAAAACCTAAAACATAAGATACAATATCTGATTAAGGTTAACATTATTGATGTGGGCACACCCATAATGGCACAAAAAGTATAGAAAATATAAGATAAGGAATTAAATATATTTTCAGATCTATTTCCAAAGCACATAGTGAATAAGGTAGAGAATACTTCAGGTGTTCACTACACATATCAAGAACATACAACACCAACTTCATATCATATTACTATAAAGGAATCACACCCATTTAAAAATGTGATTCATATATACCACACTATAACTTCTATCTAGATCACTCATCACCTTCCTAGAGTAGGATATTGTTGATGATGATATAAATTTACATGCACTCTTTGTATGAGCTTACATAGATCATCATCCTATCAAGAGTGTTATAGTTGACAATAGGTCAAGTATTAACATGTATACTATGACACATATACAAAATTTGTGGTATTCATAACAAGGTATATTCCCTACAAACATAATTATCAATGGTTTTGGTGTTCATGTTCAGAGTTCTATTGGGTAGATTGTGCTTCCCTTATAAGTTAGACCAACACATATGGCAACTTGCTTCTTAGTAGTACCTAGTATAGCCTTGTTTGATATGTTATTAGGTAGGAAATGGATATTAAATATATTATCCATGACATACATAGTATAAAAATGATTGAAATACAGACATGCAAATCAAGTGGACAAAGTTGAGTGTCTTCTATATGAGTATCATCTACCTATTCCATAACTAGTTACAGCATAGTTACCATTTATAGTTATAACATAGTTACCAGATATAACATATTTATTAGTTACATCTTAAATTACATTTCTTATTAATACATCATAGATTTTATTATAGCCATAAACACATGCGATTTATAATCTTATAGTATTGACATGTATGCATACTCTCCTATAAAGACCATTATTATAGAGACCCCTGCATCACAAATATGTCATAAATTATATATGGAATTACTCCAATAAATTTTTTCCAAGATTATTATTACTAGTTTCTCAGGGTTATCAACATATGGCACCCATGCCACCTATAACATATTCTACCAGATGGGTTCCTAAGACCCATACAATTCATAGGACACCATAGTTAGTGCCATAAATTTTTATCACCTCTACACATGTAGATACAAATATAGATACATATGACTTAGTAAAATAAATAATGAAACCACAATTGAACTTTAACATAACACACACAATCAAAGTTCCCTTATTTGACATAGGTCATAGTGATAGTGAGTTTCCCCTAAGACTCATCCATTAGTATGGTTCCTCTTCTCTTGTACATACTTTCATTATTTATTTATCCTTATACATAGTTCATTTTTATTTTTATTGTAAATATCTTAAATATATAAAATATAAAATATAGTATGACATGTGAAAAACATAAATAACATAAAATAATTACTTAGAAAACAAAAAATTATAGATTGTATGCATTGCTATGTTTACATTTATTATATTTTCTAGACACTAAATATTCTATCTATCTTAGTATAGTCATTTTTATCATACATACATGCTCTAGTTGTTTTTTTCAAGTGCTTTTAGATTACTACAGGACTCAGGTCAATTACATTGATCCATAATTGGTATTTTATACACACTAGGGGAATATATAATGATTCAAGGTTCTTCACTTGACACATTCACCCACTTGGGGGAATTTTATCCATAGTTTGGATCTCTAGGTTTTATCCTTATATAATCTACATTACAATTTTAGCATTGTTATATCTTGATATTGATCAATGCTACTCTTACTTAGATTTTTTGTCAACTATTACTAATTTAAAATCAACATATGTACATCATATCTCTTACATAGATTTATATTACATATTCATGCATGATTTCATTTATAGTTTGTCTAATTTATACTTGATCCTATTTCTATTCTTATTATATTTGAGGGCATTTAAATATGCCATTTTCATTTAGATCTATGCCACTTCTATTCATAGTATGTATGCTTTGGACATTTTCCCATGTCCTTGTGTGTGTTTTTCCTGATTTTGTATGTGAACATTTGAAAATGTCATTCTATGAGGATTTAATCCAACTTGCTTATTTATTTTATATGTGGAAATTTAAACACGTCATTATATATCTTATTTTCTCAAATTTAGTGACATGTGCCCATATCCCTTGTATTGTGACCCCTTGGCCTATTTTGTATGACTCATGTGTTTTGTATGTATGATTTATTATATGAATCATGGATATAACACTTGTATTTTCTTGTTACACACAATGTTTTTTGATGCCATGAGGGAACTCGTGCATATTCTTTCCCTACTTAGGTGTCATGATGTACATGATACCCCACCTCCTAGGTAGCTACCTAGTTTTACTAATATTTGATGTTATATACATTGTTACATCTATCTTGACACCTTTGTGGAATTTTGAACATGACATGCATCTTAAAATACAAACTTATGCTCAGATTCTCTTACATTTTGATGTTATGTATGCAAATTATATTGGATTTTCATGTAGTTATCATATATTCTTTGGCTAACACACATTTTACAAATATTTTACTTTTGAGGATAGTTCTTGCATAGGTTCAACAACTCCCATAAAAAGAGGGGGAATTTACAAGGGTTTGTCACAAAGATCATACTCTTATATTGTATTCATAGTAAAATTTTCAACACATAGTCTTAGTTATAGAAAATCATAGATATGTAAAATCAATGGGAAAATAATGACTCAAAAATGAGTACAATTACACATAATTCAGACTAGAAGGACATTTTACCTAAATGGGGAGACTAGAACCGCATCGTGCTACTGTACAAGATGTGACACTACTATCTAGTAGCCTTTATTTTAGAACAACCCATATTGGCCATAGTAGTACAATGGGTATAATATAGGTTGACAAATTTATTTACAAATTTACCAATTATACTCATTTGTTACATATATTCATACTAGTTTAGTTAAATTCATATGAGTTTGCTTAGATTGGGGGCATCATGCGTGGCATGACCATTCCTATATTTAGTTCAGATACATAGATATGGTTTATTACAACTCAGTCCAAAATACATATACTCAAATATCAAATTTGGGGGCATGTACACAACCTCTTATTTTTGTATGCTTAGTTATACATTGTTTGATCAGATGGAATGAATAATTTTATGTCGTTATTTATGCTATATATACCTAGCATCATATTATAGGTTATCACTAGTTTCATGCCTTACTCCATCTAAAATGGTTAGCATTCTTGAGTGGTCTAGATCTTCCTAATATATGCGAGTGGATATAGAGATAACATATATAGTTAGATATTCTTAGTTATAAATTTATAGATATATCATGTAATTTTAGTTTTAAATGAATATATTAATCATGGGTATGCAATGATGGAGTCATAGTCTACTTGAGTTCTTGAACCACCCACATGACAGGGTCAAATACACTATCATAACAATATAAGATATTCATAGGTCATGATCCACCAAGCAGAGGTGGGAAATGATGGAGTTAAAATTAGATTAATTTATTGATCCACCCACACATGAGGATTTATAAATCCATCAACTCATTCCAAAGTATTCACTAACTGATCACTATATACATGCACACACATAGGTTGTCACTAGATTCATGCATTATTTTATGTACCTAGTGAGGTGTATTCATTCATTTCCTCTTTACTCCTTTTTATTTCTCTAATTATCATAGTCTTTTACTTTTCATATATCCTAAGTAAGGACTGATTTATGCATGTTCCATTTTCATGACATGCATTGGAACATGTTTCACATACTCAAATCTAGCTTCACATGCTTTACTTCCTGGTAAGTACAAGTACACTTAATTTCCTTTATCCTAGTCATTTCACTTTGTTACATTTTTATGGTAAAATGGGGGGATGTAATCACCCAAAAATGGTACTTGAGTTATAATAGTGCTACTTAAGACTAATTATTCCTAGCTTAGCCATTGACCTATCCTAGAGTTTATTATCACACTTATTCAACCTTCATATAGGTCACAAATATCCCTAGTTAGTCTAAAATTAGACTTAGACCTTCATTTCTAAATCTCTGCCCTTCATTCCTAGTGTTCTACCATCTAGACACTAGTGTCACATGGCGCTAATGTCCCAAAATGGTGTTAATGTCTTCTTCCCTAAGTTTTCCCAAATGGATATATATTTAAAACAAAAGCCTCCTAAGGTCAACCTAGACATATTTTATCATCTACATAGTCAACATAATAGTATATATACATGAATTTTATACCTCTATCCACTAGATTTAAATTAGATGCAAAACACACATTCAAACATGAAACATGTTGTGCACAATTAAGGTTATCAATCCCTATTCTATTCTACTTCTACATACTACCATCTACATCAAACCTAATCTCAAATTGTCTAGATTTCCAATCACAATAACATTCAAATAACTCAAGGCCACTATCAAGATAATTTTCCCTTTCCCTAAAACTTAGGTGGGGAGAACTACCTTGACCTTGATCCCTCCTTAGAGTATTAGTATGTAGGTAACTCTCTTCATATTGGGGTGTTGAGAATGTCTAGATTATATTACTAATGAGTAATTTTTAAATATAATGCCTTAGTTGTATGGATTATTAGGATTTTCATAATAAATAATTCATTATAGGCATAATACAAGGTTCCATAACTCATACGTGCAAGAACAAACCCTAGGAATATAGGTATAGGTCCATGTAAAACCTCAAGATAATTCTACCCAAAGGACACTACCACCAATATTAGGACACTAACACCACTTTACCAATACTTTTTAAATATAATGCCTTAGTTGTATGGATTATTAGGGTTTTCATAATAAATAATTCATTATAGGCATAATACAAGGTTCCATAACTCATACGTGTAAGAACAAACCCTAGGAATATAGGTATAGGTACATGTAAAAGCTCAAGATAATCCTATCCAAAGGACACTACCACCACTTTAAAAATAATAGAGTTACTACTACTATAAAGTAGGAGTTATGACATAAGAATCATGTTTACAACACCCAGACCAACTTCCATCTTAGTTTATATCACTCAGATCATCTACATCAGGTGTTTTCCAACTAATTCTTTGTTTGCACTATTTATTACTATTTTTAGAAAATTCAAAGTTGGTCAATTATGTAATAAATTAGTTACTATATTTATTTCATATTATTTCCTTGATTTAGTCTATTCAATTATTTAATCAAACATAGTCTTTACATGTGCTAAGTATTAAAATGTTAAAACACACATCACTAAGATGTTGGGGGCATCCACACACACACACACACACACACACACACACACACACACACACACACACACACACACACACACACACACACACACACACACACACACACACACACAAACACAAAACACACACACACACACACACACACACACACACACACACACACACACACACACACACACACACACACACACACACACACACACACACACACACACACACACACAGACACACATATACATGTTATATCATTCTATGGTCACTTTACATTATCATGTTTGAGCTAATATGTACTTACACATGCATTTATACATGCTTATATCTTTTTAAATTTACTTGATATGATATGTACTTGAAATTTGTTCTATTACATTTGATCTATAGTGTAATAATATGTTTATGTTGGTTGCTTATATTTTCATTTATGTACTTCCTTGAGTGTCTTTATTTGATATTTTTTTATTTGTCAAGCATTTGAATATCCTCCATTGTTTGTGTCCCCCTTTATTTTTTTGCCTCTTTGACATTTGAATATTTGAAATTTCAATATGTCATTATTTCTTTTATGGAAATTTGACTCAGTATTTTCCATTTGACTGTATGACATTTGAACATGCCCCTTATTTGTGGTCTCCTTGTACCATTATCTTTTGATTTGATTTTGAGTGCACTTGAATGTGTGTTTTATTACTTATTTAGATTGTATTATTATTATTATTATTATTATATATACATTACCATGATTTTTATCATATATCTTAGGATTTTATGTGAACACACTATATCTGCTTCAATGATACATTTACCTAGACATGTTCCTTCTATAAATTACATCATAGGTGAGGTAACTAGAATTTTATATCTTCCCTCACCTTAAATAGGGGTCATGTCATGGTTATATATCATAAAGGAATGGATTCCACATATTCATAGTTTTATATTTGGTGGAGGAATGTCATAAAAGAATGGATTTTACATAGTCATAGTCTTAGATACAATGGGGGCATGTTTTTGAAACATGTCCTCTACATTAACACTTATATCATTTTTGAAATTTAGATTGTATTGGGAGCATGCTTTGGAAGCATGTCATCCACACTTACACAATTTCAAATTGGCCAAATTGCATAGTTATATGATTTAGATACACATTTGGGTCATAATTTTATACATTGGTAATAATGTTATACACAAATTCAATTAGAAACATATCTAGGGTGCATATGTTATGTGATTTTCACCTAATATTTTAAAATCAAATTATTTTTAGATTCTAAAAAATTTTAGGAACTACCACCACCCACTAGGTTGTATTTTTATAGACTATAATGAGCTAATATATTGCAGTAGTTGGTTCTCTTTTTGTTATGGTTGACATGAATAAATCACAAAATATTTCAAAAAAATTAGGTTGGAATTGATTGTATCATCTATCCTCATCATTTTTATACTGTGATTTGACTTGGTTCACTCATTCCCACCAAGTTAAACTATAATTGGGTTGCATAGTTGAGAAAGTCTCAACAACCAGGTGGACATCAACCTTTTTTCCAAGGTTGGGGAAATGTACCTCCTATCTCTTTATATACATCTCCTTAGATATATTCACTTTCCATATTTATATGTCTCAATCTTAACGTTATTGATTAATAATGGTATATATTTCAAATGAATTTTCCAAAAGGCAAGATAATTATATCAATATACAAGTGTACTCCTAAACCTTGCTCTTTTTAAATTTAAATGATTTAAATGTTTTCAATTTTATATTATATGCACCAATTATATAATGTAACATGATCTTCATTTTAGGCCATTCAATAGTAAATCACTCAAATTAAAATCAATCAAAGATAAGGCATGCTATACACACCCATGTATACATTCCTTTATTTTAATCTAGTGATTTAATTACTAGATTAATGGGGGGGAATGTAGATGATATTTATGAACTATATATTACGTTAGAATTGTACAATTGTACAATTTAGACCTTGGTTCTAAATCTTAGATCTAGACCTTTGCCACTTCTACAAGTCTTGAATATCCTCACTTATGCCTCTTGGCCTATATCTTAGTATGACTAGTCTTATCTTGATGACCTAGGACTTTTATCTTTCCCAAGATACTTAAAACCTACTTATCTTATGACTCAAGATGTGCTATACTTGTACCTATTTTTTTGCTTCTCAGACACTTGCATCCTAGTTAGATGCTTATGATGATGCAAGTGTCTAATGCCCTAAAGTCATCTAATTTTCAAATGAAACATATCCTAATTGGCCTATATATGTTTTTTAATTAATTTTATTATTATAGATATATTTATCAACCTTGTGTTTATTAATTTCTATGTTTCTAACCCTATCTATATTGACAAACATGACATTCTTAAGATTATCAAACTTGTCATGTTTTTAACATTCTTATAAAAATCTTGTGTTGTATAAAGGCATGGTGGATACACTCAATCTCAATATTGAAATTATATAGCTTTAATATGTCCCTTAAGGTAAAAATAAGTTTTTTGATGCTATTAATACCATCAGATAAATGATTTCAATCTCTCCTATAGTCAAAGAATATCAGTTCTTAATTGAAAACCTAGTCATTCCAATATACAATTGTTTAGACTCCAAAATGGTATGCATCATTTTTGGTCCTAATTCCCCTTGGTACAAATCCATTTACTCATATCTTCATGATAAAATACTTCACACTAACTTATCATGCAACCATATGAAATATTTTATCCAAACCACTTCACATTAAACCTAACCTAACAACATGTTATATCATAGGGGTTATGATGGAACTCTAATTAATTGTTTAAATTTAAGATAATATGACAATATTATTAAGGAATTTAATTAGAGTATTTATGGGGCCCACACTAGTGATATTACCCTAGCCAAAAAACTCTTTCATGCTAGTTAATATTATCATAGTATAAAAGTAGGTACATGTGCCTATATCAAGAAGTCTATAGAATCTCAAAAACATGGTGACCTTATTCATTCTCCATCACAAAGGCTTTAAATAAATAAAACTCCTTGGAAATTTTATACATGGGTGATTGATTTCATAGCAAACATTAACCCTACCTCTTTAGATTTCCATAAACACATCCTCACTACTAATAACTATTTCTCTAAATGGGTAGAAGCAATCCCTCTAAATCATGTAATCAGTAAGCATATTTACAAATTAATACTAAACCAACTCATTTTCCCTTATGGTATTTCTTCCACTATCATATATTATAATGGAAACACCTTTAAAAATAATTATTTAATGACCCTCTATTATGAATTCCATATTAAGCACAAAATTTCCACCCCCTATTACCCCAAGGTAATGTATAAGCCAAGGCATACAATAAAACAATTACCAAAATTATAAAAAAATATTATCAATGATGTGGATATGATTGTTATTTGAAAATATTCCAAGCTTTGTGGGAATACCACACTAATGTCTATACCCCCACTAGTGAAACGCCATATTCCCTGGTCTATGGATTTGAAGCAATCCTTCCTATTGAGATTTAGATTCCCTCATTGTGTATTTCATTTTAGGACATTCTTGTTGACGAAGGGTATTGAGTTGTCAGATTAACATAACTAGAGATACTAGATGATAAATTTTTTTTCACCATTAATCACATCAATTCGTATTAGAATTAGCTATGTCAGGGTTATATAAGGCATGTTATCTCTAGAGAGTTTGAAACTAGTGATCTTGTGCTAAAATAAAATAAAAAGAATAATAATGTTAAGTGAGAGAATAAGGGTAAGTTTGAACCCAATTATTTTGGCCCCTTCATTATCATGGGTAGTTATGGATTAGCTTCACATAAGTTATCTAATATAAATGTTTATGAATTAGATGAAGTAATGAACATTATTCATCTCAATTATTTTTATGCTTTAGATGTTAATCTCTTGTCTATGAGTGTCCATACTTGGGGGCATCCATTCACCATTCTAAATACTTTCTCATTTTATCCATTACTTGGGGCATCTATTTTTCATATTATCACCCTTATTGTATTATGATTAAAATTATACAATCGGTGAATCTAGAGTAAAATTTAGTAGGAGTATATCAAGGTTACAGAATGATTTGTGTTATAATATCTTTGTTGATGAAATGTCTGACTATTAAAGATCATGATTTTTAGGATTGTATGTCTTTTATAGCTCCCTTGAGTTTATACCCATTCATGTTTACATTCCTTAATTCAATAACTTTGCATACATATTCATTATTTTGATAGAATTTATTTTCCCCATTCTAATGTGTTGTTTAATGACACTCCCCTGACTTCCTCATTTAATCATATATGGATCCCCTTACATACATAATTTTAGTTGTTGATTCCCTGCACCCAGCATAATTCCTTACATTGATAGATTTTTTTACAACCATCATTATTTTATATTATTTTTTCCAAATACTCTTTTTAATATCCTATTCCAAAAAATCCTAAACACTCAAATATTCCCAAAATTCTTGAACATTAAGATATTCCATAACTCCCTAAACATCCAAAGTGTTCCCTTACACACCCTATAAATAGTTTTATCATTTACATTCAAAAATTTTCCAAATATGTTCTCATCTATAATGTGAAATAATTAATTATTTTTTAATTTTTTTAGTCAAATTGGATTTCTATTCACTCATTGCTAGGTGGCACATATTGGTGTACCTAATAATCGATTTTATCTCGTCAAGCTATGAAAAATCATAAGTGGGATTGGTTTCTTTCTCTCCTATGATTTCACAATTTTTTTAGTTAATATTTCATGATATAACCATTATTTGAGTTAAATATTATCCATAAACTTCAATCCAATATCAAAATGTGATAGTCTCAATAATTTATTTCCTTCCTTATTATTATTCTATTTTTTTCCCAATTTATGTCAAACTATAATGGCTTGAGGTCCAATTCGATAATTTAGGCAATGCTAAATTTTTAAGGTCATCTAAAACATCCTTTTTCCCATGATTTCAACATTTTTAGCATATCTATATACCATACACTCATTGTATTTTTAAGCTCATTTCTTATATGCTCTTACTATTTTATGAGCCCATTCCTATTTTTCCTCTATAATCCAACTTCCTTACTTCTTGTCACTTTACTTCTTTCCCAATCCATGGGAGAAATAAATTTGGTTTGAATTCCATTGGAATATATATTCTAACATCCACTTGCATGAGGGATTTGGAATCAATTCAATCACCCCTTCCTTATTCTTATATTTTTCCTCTTTGGTCATGATTATTTTATCGCACCCTTGGTTTCAAGAGTAATTCCTTATTGGAATGTAGGATAATTTACTAAATAAATGTTTATTTTATTTTGATTGTATGTTTATGTGTTGCATGTTTTTTTTTTTTTTTGTTGATTTTTTATTATCTAATTGATTGCATTAGTTTAGTATATTATGCTTCCCTCTTTATTATTGATTATTCATATCATGAATCTAAGAGGTGAATGTTTGTATCTAAATTTAGATTTATATGTACATTATGTTTTACATTTTACACTTTATTTTCACTATATTGCTTAAATTATATACATTTTTGTTTCAATTATAATTTACACACTTTAAAAAATAATTTTATTGTGTTTCATTTTTGTATTATGATGAATACTATCATTTTTAATATAAAAATCAAGTATCAAAGGTATATTCACATGGATTTGCAAAATCAACTATTTATCTATCTAATAAAATCATCATTATGGATACACACATGATACTCATGATAAATCTCTCACCATAAGCATGATCAAATGTTAATCATGAATATTTTTTAAGAAATTTGATCTGATATACTCATAAGGCAATAACAATCTCACAATACCCATTTCATATCCATACATCATTTACAAACATGATATTCATTTACATCCACATTAAATCATTGAGGGAAACATATATCTCATTATTAATAACATAAAGAAAATATAAAAATAAAAATCATATCAACCATGTCTAATCTAATTAAAGGATACAAAAATCACATGGGATAACATTACACATCATCAACATGTATATCTTTATATATACCTGAAAATGAGTCCATATACATTGAAATGAGTCCATATACATCAATATGAATACATGTACATATCATATCATATGATTAGATCATATAATAATACATATAATAGATGAAAACTATAGATCTACCATCTCAAAATAAGCTATGACTATGCACATCCCTAGTAGATCCACCCTGTGTATCATTACGTGGAGAACTATCCCCTATCTTATTTGGGGTGTGTCCTACTATGGTAGAAGACCCATAATTGGTGATATATGAGTTGGTTAGGCCATATGTATTACTAATGTTTATGTCCTACAAGACCTTCTAATCTTGATGTTGATTTATATGCATTATACTCTATAAATATTAGATCCCTAACTACAAGTGACACTACTACCTGATAAGGACTCATGTAGTAACTTACCTCATACATAACCTAAAGGCTCTTATAAAATGTTTATATCACTTCCATTTGATTCATAATATATAAATCATCAACTCATTTTTCTTTCACTATAATCAAATATAACCTAGCCATATCCCTATATCTCTAGGTGTTAACCCACTCTTTTTGAGTAAAACATCACTTTGTTCAATCCATATCTCACTATGATTGAGTATAATCTCTCTCTATAGTCAACTAAGCATATAATTATAGTATATGATTCACCTTTACTCTTAGTATGTATATATCTACCTAGTCTACACTAATCTAACTATGTTTTAATTAACTACTATGATCAATGGGCTAATCTATCTTGTAGCCCTATTATCTCTTACATACATGGTACTAATATATTTATGCAAAAAATAAATGGTATTTAATAATAATATGATACCATATGTCTCTATGGCCCCACCCATCCTATATATTCAATTTTTTCTAATGCCATGTCCTAGCCTCTTATATCTACATCAAACATATCCTCATCCATCCCCACTTTCACCTCTTACTTTCCCTCTTCCTCCTCTAATGAAAAATCCAATACCATAACTATGAGTAATAAACATTAAAACCTATAGTGGTAATTTTTCCTATTACTAAGCTCCTTGAGCTCTCTATCCTTGATGACAACTACTTGGAATGATAAATCTTAGAGACTGATAATAGGCCCACCATGTAAAATATGTTATAGTCACTCTTACATTTTTTGGACCTCCTATGTAGGCCTAGAAAACCAATGGAATCCAAAAAAAACTAGATAATTTCTCTATTTTATAGATTACTATCGCCAGATGATATATCTATCTGGTCACATGGACACATTGATGGGTAGCTATGGGTATAAACTATTGTATCCTAAGTTGATGTTTCACCCTATCTGGTATATATGTCTCAATTTTCTAGTCTTGTTGACCAAAAATGTAGCAAAAAATGGTCATATATATGTAAATTCTACATCCTCAATCTACTAATAGTGAATACCTAGGTATGATTTCTATGTAAAGTCTACCTTAGTCATCTCATCTAGGGATTACCTATAATATCATAGATACCCTATACCTCCCTTATGTACAAGTCCAACCTAGTACCAACTTTAGTCCATTGGCTCCTTTAGTGCCCTCTATTGTCATCATGCCACTATTTTCTCAATAGAAATATGCTCTCACACCCAGATATAGACTAATGTGGTAGCACTTATACTACATTATCTATGATAATCAACATATTTAAACACTAGTATAGTTGTGACTATTAATAGTGGTTCTTGGGTTTCACCAAAACATGATAATTATAGGGATAACCCTATTATCTAAGGGAGAACTTATAGATAGATATAGTTTTTACACATCTACATAAAAATTATAGATATTTAACTTATGTTAATATACTTACACAATAAATAGGTCTAGTCAAATACCAAGAAAACTTATAATGGATATATTGAATATAACATGCATTCTTATACATTGAATTCCATAACTGATAAAATAACACATAATGAAATAATATTTAATATTTGATTAATTATACTTTAGACTTCTTCATAATAATGGAAAAATTGATCATACATATATATGCATATAATCTAAGTCAAGATCTCTATTATAATATTTCTCAATGTGATGAAATATACTCTACATTATAATGTCAATTATGAGGAAATTTAACCCATTCTATTATAATACAATGACCCTCTTCTACTACAAACTAAAGGAATATAAATCCTATAACTTATTATCATTCCTAAATTCTAAAGCCACCTTTAGCATAAATACGTGCCAACCCATATTTAGTTTCCTCTTAATTATATTAATACCAAAATAGATTAACCATGAAACAATGAAAAATATTTATACAATAGAAGGAAACCATAATTATATCAACATGGTAGTTACATTTGGCAAAGTAATTTGTGTCTTGAATTCACCTACTAGCTTTTTCCCAAACATAAATTATTATCTCATCTTGAGATGACATTGCAAAGGAATGGAGGAATGAAAGACAGGTTGGAGTCACAAAAATTGTACATAATTTAAGGATCTATGGATCAATTTTCACCTTGGTGTGCACTACTTATCTACCCTCATGGTTTTTTGACTAAGTAGTAAGCTAACCTATCACCATTTTAGGCTTTTAGTAGACAAATTAAAATAGAAAGGCTTCCATTTTATGTTTTTAACCAACCTAGTACTATGATATACTATGAACTAACCTATATCAAAACTAATGATCAAAATTTTAAAATCATCCCACCTACATCGAACTAACTATATGGTAGATGAATTTGTGGATATGCAACATTAGAAAGTTGTCACAATGTTGATAGGATGTGATATGATGAACCTATGTTGGTAGACTTATACTATTTAAACTTATGATGGATGTGACTAGGGTAAATAAATGGAGGGATATATACAAGGGGTTTTAAAACATTATCCATATTGGCCAAGTTAGTCTTATAGAATTTTTAAATGAATAAAACCTCATACATACTATGAAATAATTCTTGTAAAGGATATAGAGAGTACATCAATTAGTGAATATTTTTATCTATCATAGTATGCAAATAAAATTTATTGGTGGCCAGATTTTTAGTGATGTCTACATGTAGATGTGAGAGTTTCTTAGCATGGCATTTGGATTACACCCCAACAAAAGTTTTTTTCAAGATTTGATTTTGCCAAGTTTGGAACTTCTACATAATAGAGTCTTGAAAGTGAAGGGAAGCCTAAAATGTTATGTCTAGAGTTGTAGAAGTGGAAGATTTATCCTAAAAATTATCTTATGAAGTATAAGTAATAATAAAATTATCTTGACCACTACTCCAAATTATATCCATCTACTTATTCTAATCGAGTGTCTTATGATCTAACTGAATAGATTGGCATAACACAACTACAATATATAATTGATATGACTCAAAGAGTGTGCATATGACTCTTATTTCTACCTTAATGGCCTAGTTGTGTGATGTGAGGTTGGCTAAATGTTCAATGTTCTACTAATCTTGGGTAAGTTGTTTAACCAACAATAGCTTTTTATTAGGAGGTGAAAGAATGCTACTGCCAACAAATTATTGGTACAAAGAGGGGCATGCATATTAAATGAGAGCAATGACATTGTTAATTTTATATAAAATATTAGTATTATTTTTACATAGTTAAACAACCCTCTTCTCTAAGGAAACCACTATCTATATAATGAACTCCTAAAATGTAGATTCCCCTTCTACTTTCTTGGCCAAATAAAGTGGTAAAACATCTTGATATGCTTCAATGGTTGGTGTACCAATGGACAAAGTAATTGGTGATGTATTTGTTATAAGATGATGAAGTGGAACAAGGGGAAATGAGAAAATGGTCCTCTGTGTGGACAATGAAGGGACATCTGATGTTTTAAGACTCTAAAGTCTTATTGGTAGACCCTACACTTGAGTATTTGTAGCCTCCCTTTAGTCTCATGAAGTCACCACAACCTTCATGTACTATGGTGTTTTTATGGTGTGTTTTAATGGTATGGATATTTCATTAGCTATTAGGGGTATACATGTCTTATATTGATGGTTATGCGATCTCAAGTTTAGGTGCCTATATTGTGGGTTGGGATTTAACTATAACGTTAGCTTATGCCACTTTCTTGGCCTCTTTTTATGTCTCAGATTTAGTGTGATATACTTCCTCATATTTCATATTCTATTTTACTTCCTTATATATGGATACATGATCCATTATGATCTCCTTGATGTGCTTAACCTCCTTTAAAAGGAACATAGTTTATTCTCGCACTATATGATCTTTAAGACTCTTGGTAGCTTCTTCTTGGGATTACATGTGATACAAAAGCTAAGATTCCTAGTCTTATTTCAATTTTAACTTAGCGTCAACCTTATCACATATTTTTCCCTCCTACTTATCTCATCTCTAAGTTTCCTATGTTTTTTCTTCACATGCATCTTGTTGCTACTTTGACATCTGTTCATCTAAAGCCACATCTTATATAAGTAATTAGATAATTAGATAATGAAGTGTATTAATAAATGATATATGATTTGATAATGGTCTTATTCACTATTATAATAATAATCACTAAGAGTGTAGGGTTGAATCAATGTACTATAAAATTTCCTTCAATTACATCCAATAATTCATAAACTATGAAAGTAACATTGACATCTAACAATGCATAAAGGAGCATTCACATGATCATAACAGAAGAAAACACATATATTAGTGGTAAAACCTAAAGAGGAATAAAACCCACTATGATCTCTATAAATGGAAAACAATCCTATAAAACAAAAGATCAAATTCTATTGAGCACCAACCACAATGAAGTCAAGCATCCACTTGATTAGGCTTTAACAAGCACCAACTCCCTAAGTGACTCACCACCAGATAATCTACCTCATGAATTTTTATCACCACACCTCTAATCTACTATCAATTTCTCATTTAAATATCTCTTTCTACTTTTCCAAGCAAGATTTTATTTACTTTAATTGCATACATTAGATAGGCCTAAACTACCTTTTATATATACTATACTCATGGTTACACACCACTTAGTCAGTCACAAACCTTAAATATATTATATAATCCATATAATAGGTATTATAAAATTTTATGATCATTATTAAAACTAAATTTAGACCCATTTTGGTTTGAAATAACTAAATTAGGCCTCATTTCACTTTTAGGTCTCATATCTTATTAGTGTCAAAACTTGATCCTCTTTAGAATAGGTGGCCTTTTAAAATAGTAAAAAACCATTAAATATATTATATAATTACCTCTACTAACCTTCTCCATGATTGGTTATAACTATCTCCTTTGCTCATACTATGAAATCTCTTTTAGGATAAACTATCTTATTAGGCTTGTGTACCTGAAAATTCTATCTTGGAAAAATGAATCTTAAACACCCTTTATATAATAAAAATTGAAAAATTAAAAATTAAAATAAGTTATAAATCACCTCAAGTTCATCACCAAATTATTGGAACACATTCACTTAGGAGATAAAGGCTCAAGAACATCTCTACAACTCACTCAAAATTGCCAATTTACCACAAAAACTAATCATGGTGACTTAGACCTCCAATATATATGTGGACATTTATGATAATTAATAATGAATTTAAATTGTTGTATTATATATATATATATATATATATACCATATTTATATATAAATATCATATGGTCTAATGGAAAATATTGGTTTTGCTGACCAATTTCTTGAGCTTATATCACACAATCTTATATAAAGCAGATAAGTCATTTTGTGAACAACTTATTCACCATATTCACTAACCTCAGAAACATATTCAAATCATGAACATGGATTAAAATTTATAAATAAAGTATTCATGCATGTTTTTCATCAATATCACATGCTCAGACCCTCAAATCCATCTTCTAATCTTTGCCTGGGTTTTGCACTATTTTCACCATTAGGTCTGTCTGCGACTGGCTAACTTGGATGGCCAAATTAAAATAATTTAAGGATATAACCTATCCATAAATCATCATGGACATGAAAATTATTCTCTATCTTCTCCCATCCATGTTATTTTCTTGACCAATATAACTTATGAAATATACAACTTCTGGACAAATAAGAATGTATTTGTTCATTTTCTTTCTCATCTGACTAACCACCACCACAGAGAGGTACCTAACAGAATTGAATACATTCTCAAATATCTTGTTTATTAATTTCAACCCATTATAATTTTATTTAAATAAGATATTTCACATCAGGTCCTTAATAGGGTTTTAGGGAGGTTTAACATATGATTTGTTGTTAATGATTATTCACAAAGGACTACCCCTCAAATCCAAAAGAAATTACTATAAATATTAGCTATGACCCTTCCACATATCTAATTATTAGCTCAAGTTCTAATGTAGAGTTTACATGTGCCAATGAATGTCTGAAATTGCTTCTCAAGTATTCATACCTCATCATGTGAACTTGAGAAGGTCTAATAATATGTTTCATGCACTTTTTATTCAATTTTTTACCTCAAAATTTGTGATCATGCGTAAAAAACTTATCTCATCTCCTTCCATGCTAACATGTGCATACTTTCCCTTAAATCTGATCTTCATACCTCATTAGGCTAGGTATTATCTAAGAGAGGTCTAGGTGTAGGCTTAGTTTAGAGGTCCCACCCCTATAGGCTCACCCTAAAACTCTCATGAATGCTTCAATGCCTCACATACATGATCAAACAGTGAAATAAAACCTTCACATGCATGTTTTCATTCATTTTCATGTACATACATCTTTATGTCATGACTAAGCTCATGACTAGGCTTCTTATGTAACTTTGACATCAATGATATGTACCTTTATGTAACCATAAGGCATTAGTTGCCTTAAAATTCACTCTTTATCTTTATCTCATGACAAAACTCTCTGAATGAACTCAATGACAATGCTCTCTCAATTCACATTATCACATCACATACTTCCAACTAGGCTTAGTCACTTTTGACATCAACCTTGTTAATATGCATCTTTGAAATTAATGATAATAATAAATAATATCCCCATTTTTCATTGATGAAAATCACTAAAAGAATCTTATTTCAATAAGCTATAACTCCTTCATTCTAAACTTTCTCCCCCTTTGACACAAATGACAAAAAGATGTTTGTAACTTCTTGGATCACACCTCTTTCAACCAAAACACTCAACACATAAGATAATGAGTTTTTGAATCACCATACAAATATGTTCCCCTATCTCCATGCATATCTTCTCAACACTAATCACCTAATCTTAGAGATAATGAAACACCTGATTATATCCCCCTAAGTATTTAGCTTCTTTAATGACTACTAGGGTTAATAATTACACTCAACTCCTATTTTAGATGTTCAAAAGTTACCTTTTGAAGTGGTTTGGTAAAAATGTATAAAATCTGATCCTTTATAGAAACATATTCAATTATAACACTTTGTTCACTTACCTACTCTCTCAATAATTGATACTTGATGGGAATGTGATTAGTTCTTGAGTGCATGATAGGATTATTTGAAATGTTTATGGCATTAATATTGTTGCAATAGATAAAGCTAGGACTATCATATTGAACTTGTAGTATTTTAAGGTCTATCTCATCCCTAAAACTTGAGTGCAACATGATGTTGATGAAATATATTCAAACTCATAAGTAGATAGTGCCACTGATGGTTTTTTATTTCTTATCCATGAAATTAGGCACTCTCCTAAGTATAAGGCTCCTCTACTAGTTATCTTCCCATCATCTATAATCCCTACCCAATCTACATCTTTATAGGCTACTAAGTCAAACTCCTTGCTCCCTATATACCATAAACCAAAATCAATAGTCCCATTGGGATACCTAAGTATTCTTTTAACTACTTGTAAATGATTTTATTTTGGCTTGAAATTTTCCCAAAAGACCTATTTATTTCATAATTTTAGGTCTAGCGGCATTAGTTTATATAAAACTTCTAATCATTAACCTATGTGATGCCTAATTGAGCTTTGGAGACTTGTATTCTTTTCTTAACTTACATGTTATGATCAGAGGTGTGCTAAAAACCTTTCAATATTCCATCTCAAATTTCTTCAACATATCTTTTATGTTCTTGGATTATAAAATTAATATACCTTTTTATGATTAAATTATTTTTAACCCAAGAAATAATGATATTTCTCCCATCATGGACATCTAAAACTCCTTATTCATCATATATACAAAGGCCTTAGTCATATTCTCACTATTTCCACCAAATATGATGTCATCCACATAAATAAATTATATAAAATAATGATCACCTTCTATATTTATGTATATATTATTATGTACAACTCTTTTCAAAACTTGATCTAGTAGATACCTATCCATTCTAACGTACCAAGCTCTAAGATCTTAATTTAGACCATAAAGAGCATTTTTCAATCTAAAAACATAGTCCTTGTTCTTGATAATGAGAGACCCTTAGGTTACTCTATGTGTACCTCCACTTCCAAGTTCTTGTTCAAAAAAGTAGTTTTGACATCCATATGATACACATTGAATCCTTTAAATCTTGCATATGCTAGAAATAGTCTGATAGCCTTCAATATTGATATTAAAGTAAAGGTCTCCTCAAAGTCTATCTTTTAAACTTGTGTATACCCCTTTCATAGAAATCCATCCTTATTCCTATTGACTTCACCATATTCATTCAAATGGTTTTTGAACACCCATTTTGTGCTAATGACATTCTTGTCTTTATGCCTAGGAACTAGTTCCCAAGTCTCATTCATTTCTACTTGGTCTAACTCCTAATTCATAGCACCTATCTAAAACTCATATTTTCTTACTTCTATAAGGTCATTAGGTTCAATATTAGACAATAGGGAAACATTCTCTTTATCTAGGTTACTTACTAACCTTCTTATTATTTTCATATTTTCATCCTTATTGTTAATGATTTGTTATTCAAGATGATCTCTTTGAATCTATTTTGAGGGATTTTCTGAGTATTTTATTTCCTCAACTTATTATTATTCCTAATTAATCTCTATTTTTCTTCTTCATTATTTAATTCCACATTATATGATGTATTATTTGACTATGAGTGTGATTTATTTTTGTCATCAATATTCACATTCGTGCTTTCTAATATCTTCTGCAACCTATTATTATATCATCTATAGGTTGAGATTATTAATGGGTATCCAAAGAATATACCTTCATTATACCTATAATAAAACTTGTCTAAGTCTTCCTAATATCTTTTTATGAAGCATTATATTCCAAATACTCTAAAATGTTATACATATTTTCATTCTTATCATTCTCAAAAATAGCCTTGAATTCCTTGAACTTATCAAGATATTCTATTTTTTCTTTCAAGAATGTTACCCAAATCATTATTATGTAGTTATCTATGAGTAACATGATGTAGCTATCTCCTTGAATACTTTATATTCTTGTATTCCCATAAATATCAATGTGTATTAACTCTAAAGGTCTTTTAGTAGAGTAATCCTAGGACTTGAACCTTCTTCTAGTCTTATTACCCTGTTGACATACCTTAAAAAGTGTGTTTGTAGGTTTGGTGATTTTAGGTATTTTCTCCAAACACTTCTTAGATATTATATTGACTATAATGTCAAATTTTAGGTGTCTTAACCTTATATTCCATCACCAAAATTCATCCATATTACTCATAAATCATCTCTCTATCTTGATCTCATTCAATACATATAGATTTTTCTTACTCCTCTTACCATTAGCAATTAGTATTCCTGATTTAGCTCTCTTTATATCATACCCTATATCATGAAAGGTTATTGTGTGTCTTTGGTTGCACATTTGAGTTACACTAAGAAATATATTTTTTAAACCTTACACATACAAAAAATTCTCTATCTTAGTCTTCCCATTATCCAAACTCAAGATACCCTTGCCAACTATATTCGTAGTTATGTTATCTCCAAATCTCACTATTCCTTTAGAATTTTTCTTCAATGAGATGAACTTATTTTTGTATCTTGTCATGTGGATAGAGAAACCACTATATATATATATATATATATATATATATATATATATATATATATATATATATATATATATACCATTTAATTCATTCATATTTAATGTGAAAGGTAGTTTTATCTATCATATATTCTTCTCCTTTAGTCTTTTATTTCTCCTTTCGTTTGTCCACAGGGTCTAAATTCTTATCTTCACTGATCTTACTTATATTCCTCATCTTTAAATCCCTTTAAATATGTCCTCTTTAATCACACTTATAAAAAATAATTCTACTTCTATTGCAGATATGTGTATTCATCCTATTCCTCTATAAAGAATTAGTTTTAGCATGATGTCTACAATCCACAACCCTATGTCCATATTGATCGTATGATAAATAGTAACCATCAAAAGGATTCACATACTTAGTCTATCTAATGTTGAATGACACATATCTACCCTTGTTTTCTTTTGAAGGAGTCAAGTTATTCTTGACTTGTTTATGATTAACTTGAGTCTTAGATTTGAGATTTTTTGCATGAGTCTTTACTTTGTCAGTACCATGTTTTCTTGATGATCTAATGTTCTTTGAGGTTTGACTCTCCTTGTTTTATTTTTGGTCTTATTTGAACCCACTACCTATCTTGTCATGTGGAGACTTTTATTATTTAAAATATCACCAAAAGCTTTAGTACTCTTTTTAAATTTGTAATTTATCTTCAACTTGACTATTTCTTGATCCAATTATACCTTCAATAAATTCATTTTTTTTCCAAACTTGATGTGTTCTTCCTCCTTGGTATTAAGACTTGTAGTGACAATTTCAATCTAAGTTTCTAATTATTTTATGATCTACTCATATTCATTGGTATTGTTATTTAGACTCTATTCAAAGATATTTATTTGATACTCATAACCTTTAGACAATGATTTTAGTTTCTGGTTCTTCTTTCTTTGTAATTTTAACTCCTCTAGAGAACTCACTAATTGTTCCTCAAGGTTCACTTCAAACTCTTCTTAATTTGATTCTTCATCATCCATAAGACTTTTCCCTTTTAAACAACCCTCATTATATATTTTTATTGTCATGAATAAGGTTTTATTTTTATCATGATCATTACTATCATCATCACTATTAGATGTACTTGTGTAACTTACATTAGATGAGCTACTATCTTCTTTGGTATAGAAATTTCTCTTGTTCTTGAATGACCCTTTCTTGCCTTTATAGTTTCTAAAACCAGTTTGATTTTTTTAGGATTATAGACCTTATCATCACCATGATGTTCATCATGTTCTACATCATGATTTTTCTTATCCTTGTTAGGAAATTTAGATGTAAATGAAAAATATTACCATAGTTAAAGTACCTGAATGAAAACTTTCCCTTATACTTACCCAATCCTTTCCTTAGTTTTTTGACAAATGTCACATCTATCTTGTCATCATTAATGTCTATATAAAATTCATCCTTGACCTTTTTACCTTATGAATTTTTATCAACTTTGAATAAAAAGTCATTCTTGTAAGGTCTTCCATCACTTATTCTCATTTCACAGGAATTTAAGATGTCATGAAGCTCATCCATTTATAGTATGTTGATATATTTGATCTCCTTCACACTGGATAGATTTAAATCAAACTTATATGTAAGGGATCTAAATAAATTTTGTTCTATTTTGGATTATTATATCTTATCTTCTAGACCTCTGATGACTTTGACCAATTCATATACTCTTAATAGATAAGATACAATGTTTTCATCCTCTTTCATTCTCATACTTTCAAACTACATCTGATGGGTCTACAAATTTGCTAAATTAACTTTTATGTCTCCTTCATACATGGTCTAAAACTTTCCAAAATCACTTTGAATATATCATAATTCATGAAATTTACAAAATATACCTCTAAAATACCACATATAATGGCATTAATTGCCTTAGAGTTTTTCTCACTTGCCTTCTTTCTTATTCTGTTAGTTGGTGGTGTAGAAGGTAGAGTGAATCCATCAAAAAAATATTACCATATGTCATATCCCAAAGACATTAAATATTTATTAATTATAATGCTTCAAAATACATAATTAAACCCACTTAAGATAGGATATTTATTGGTTGAAAAACCTCCTTGTACTTGATGACTAGACATGTTTATTCTTTTAGGATATCTTTCAAGATATTTAGACCTAATTTCAAGGAATAGGATATAATACTAATTATTAGAATAAAAATCACTAAGAGGTGGAGCTGAATCAATTTACCAAAAATTTTAATTCAATTATATCCAATCATTCATGAATTATGAAAGCAACATTGAGATCTAGCAATGCATAAAGAACCATCGCATGAGCATAACATAAGAAAACAATCTCAATGAAATACAGATGGAGAAATTTGAAATCGGTATGAGTGGGAAAAGAATTGGGGAGAATTTGGCAAGAGGAATAGATCCAGGAGGAACAGTAGAAGGAGGGAAATGTGGAGGGTCAGGATTTCTAACTGATGCAGACACAATAGGGACGCTAGTTGTTCCTATGCTCTTTAGTGGGGCCGGAGAGCCTCCACTGAAAAAAGCAACAGAGCAATCCACGGAGACAACGAAAGACAAAATAGCTTTTAATACAGAAAAGAATCTTGAAAGGCAGAAAGGGACCCATGAACAAAGGACTTGGTCATCGTTGTTTGGGAAAAAACTGACTGGAAAATCCATCTTTCCTCTGGTGACTTCAAAATCTTGCTGGGAGAAAGGTGAGTTCCAAATTTTCATCCCTGATCCCTTACTTGATTTTTCAGTTTCCTCTATGGACCTCACCCTAGTAGGAAATTTCAAGGAGCAAGACCAAATATAGACTCACTCAGGTCCATGATCAAAAAGAGATGGGCTATACGAGGAGAAGTTGACATAGCACCTATGGTGAATGGTTTTTTCTCCTTCATCTGTAACTGTGAAGAAGATCGGAATATGATCCTGAGTGAAGGACCTTGGTCCTTTGGAAAAAGTATCCTTATTATAAAGAAATGGGAACCAGATATGGATTTTTCCGAGTCTTTTTTCTCAACAACCCCTGTTTGGGCTAGGCTACCAGGGCTACCTTTAGAATTCTGGCATGAGGACATCTTCAAAGGAATAGCTAGCTCTTTTGGTGAATTAGTGGCGGTAGATAAAGCCACGGCTTCAAGAACCAAACTCCAAAGTGCCAGAATCTATGTTAAAGTGGCGGATCTAAACATCCTCCCCAAAAAAGTGGACCTTATCTCCAAACTTGGGAAGAAAACCCAAGAGATTATTTTTGAAGACTTGCCAAATTCTTGTTTTGTGTGCAAGAAGCAGGGACATTGGGCCAAGAAATGTCCCAATAGGGGAAGAGCCATTCCAAAAAACTTTCAGGAAGGAAAAACTATCAAGATCCAACAAAAAAAAATATGGAAGGTCAAAGAAGACTATCGAAAGATAAGGAAGCCTCAAGAGGCCAAAGTTGACAAATACACAGATAAGGGTATATCTATGGCTCTAGTAGAAGGGGACGACCTTAATACAATAGGAATATTAGATCCCCTTGTAAATATTTCTAATGTCCTTATGGAAGGAAAAGAGAAGGGAACAGAGGATAATGTATCAGATCTTCAAACTGAAGATGAGGTTATTGCCTCTACTCAGAAATCTCAAAGCTTAGAAATCCAAGATTCAAAGATGTATGAAAAAGAGGAATTAGAAGAAGGAGAAGTAGATCCTGAAAGAAGAAACATTATAGAAGAAGTAGAGGATGAATTGAGTGAAGGTCAGCTTGGGGAAAAGAAGGAGGAACCAAAGGTTGAAATTATGACTCCAGCTAAAGAGGTCCTCGAGGCAGAAGAAAAGGATGAAGAAGGTAAAAAACCTAAAAACCAAAAGATTAAAGGAGAGATAAAGAATATGTCTAATCACATCATGACAAGAAATGGTGGAGCGAAAGCTAATAGTTCTCTAAAGAGTAAAGGAGGAAAAGAATTTGGAAAACAAGCCAAATTAAAACCGGATGTAGGTTCTTCAGAAAAAATTGGGAAAAAATCTGCTAAGCAGAACAGAGAATTGGAAAGCAAGGTAAATATAGCAGATGGAAAGCAGAAAACATTGGGGCAATATATGAATAGTAATAAAAAGAAATGAAGATTCTTAGTTGGAATATAAGGGGTCTAAACAGTCGTCCTAAAATAGACCTTGTTAGGAATTTTGTAAGAGAGCAAAAGCCAGACTTCCTTCTACTTCAAGAAACAAAAATGAGTAAGGAGAAAGCTGAAAAAATCAAAGACTTTAAAAATTACACCCTTAAAGCTAGTAGTTCTGAAGGAGCTTCAGGAGGTACTGTGATTTTATGGAGAAAAGATCTTTTTGCTGGATCAATTTTGATGGAAAGTAAAAATTTTCTAGTGGCTAAATTAATTAATGCAGACCAAAAGGATGGTTGGTATGTAGTTAATATTTATTCTCCTAATATCAAGAATGAAAGGAAAAAGGTTTGGGAAACTCTCTCAAAGCTCAGAAGGAAAGATCACTGTGGGCGTTGGATAATAATGGGAGACTTTAATGTCCCTCTTTATGACTATGAGAAAATGGGTGGTAATACAATTCAAATGGAAGGGAGAATTGACCTTATGGAGTTTATCAGCAAAGAAGGCTTAATGGATATGGATTTGCAAGGAATTCAGTACACCTGGAGTAATAAGAGACTGAATAAGGAATGCATACAGGCCAGGCTTGACAGGGCTCTCATATCCCCAAATTGGATAAAAGACTATAATTGAAAGTTGGAAGCATACCATAGAATTGGCTCAGATCACTTCCCTTTAATATTCTTAGCAGACAAACTAAACCAAAAAAAGAATCATCCTTTCAGATTTGAAAAGATGTGGCTACAGCATCCATAGTTTGAAGACAAAATAAAAGAGTGGTGGAATATATCTATAGAGGGATCAGCTCTATTTCGAGTTGTTTCCAAACTCAAAGATGTTAAAAAGAAAGTCAAGAAATGGAACAAGGACTGTTTTGGAAATATTTTCGTGGAAAAGAAGATCATCAAGGAGAATATTAGTAGAATACAGGGAAAAATTTAGAAAAATGGATATACTGTGGAATCCCAAAGAGAAGAAATCAAACATTTGGCACAGTATCAAGACATAATAACTAAGGAGGAAATTTATTGGAGACAAAGATCTAGGGTGCAATGGTTGAAAGATGGAGATAAAAATACAAAGTTCTTCCACCTCTCTACCTTCAAACATAGAGTGAAAACACATATTCATCATCTAAAAAAAGGAGCTCAAAAGATAACAGAGGATAAGGAAATTAAGGAGGAAATGATTTCATTTTTCTCTTCCCTGATGAAGGTTGATAGAAACATTGACTTGAAAAGTCAGGCTGATATTCTCTGAGTGATTCTTCCATTGATCATGAAGGAGCAGAATAATATGTTATGTTCTATACCTAAGGAGGAGGAAATTTTTAAAGCTGTAAGATCTCTTGGAGGAGAAAAAGCTCCGGGACCAGATGGTTTCCCCATGTTCTTTTTTCAAAAGTTCTGGAAATTCATAAGTGTGGATGTTAGTAACGCGGTGAAGGAGTTTTTTGGAGCTAAATAGATGCTGAAGGAAATAAATGCCACTTTTCTTTGCCTTATCCCTAAGAAAGCAGGTGCGGATAGTCCTGATCAGTTCAGGCCGATTAGTCTATGCAACTCCCTCTATAAAGTCATCTCTAAAGTACTAACGACCAGACTAATCCTTGTGATCCCCTCAATCATTGCTGAGCAGCAAAATGGTTTCATCCCTGGCAGACAAATCCTCAATTCAGTTATAATGGTGCATGAGAATATTCATTCACTACTCAAATCCAACACTGAGGGGTTCTTGATGAAAGTGGATATAGCTAAAGCATACAACAGGGTGGATTGGCTTTTCCTTTCTAAAAGCCTTATTGCTTTTGGATTTGAAAAAAGAGTGGTTGATTTAATCAAACAGTTGATATCAACAACTTCTATAGCTGTGTTGGTTAATGGGACCTCGTCTCATTTGTTCAAACCGTCTAGGGGATTAAGACAAGGGGATCCTATATCCCCTGTCCTGTTCATTATCATGGCAGATATCATGGGTCGCTACCTTGGGGACTTGGTTCAAAGAAGACAGTACAAAGGTCTGAGACCCTCTTCGCATCATTTAATTTGCTCTCATGGGAAATTTGTGGATGATACTATTTTTATGGGTCAGTCTGAAGTCACTGAAGCAAGAACTCTTAAGGAAGCCATTAATCTATATACCTCTGCTTCCGGACAACTGATTAATTGGAATAAAAGTGTTGTTTTCTTTAATAACACCCCTGTTTACAGACAGAACAAAATTGCTAGAATTCTTGATTGTTCTATAGGATCTTTTCCCTCCACATACCTTGGTCTCCCTTTTGGATTGAAAGCCCCTGAAGCTTTTTGGGAAGGTCTTATTAATAAATTTAGCAAGAAGTTAGTGGGATGGAAAGGCTGTCTTCTTAGTCAAGGAGGAAAGTTAACTTTCCTCAAAGCTAGTCTTCAAAGTATACCTATGTATGCGTTGAGTCTCTTCAAAATCCCCTCCAAATTTGCTGAAGCAATTGAAAAAATCCAAAGAAACTTTCTTTGGTCTGGATTTGAAGAGAAAAGGAGAATGCCACTTATAGCATGGGATAACATATGCAAACCAATTAAGGATGGTGGACTTGGCATAAGGAAAATAAGAAGTATGAACACTGCCCTTCTAGCTAAACAGGGGTGGAGGGTTTTTCAGGAAAATAATGAATGGAGTAAAATATGGATGCATAAGTACTTATTTAAGGCACAGTCAATCCATGATTTCTTCTCCACTCCAGATATTTCTCATCCATCTGCTATTTGGGGGGCAGTCCAGGGAACAAAACATGTTCTTGAAGAAGGAAGTGCATGGAAAGTCGGTAATGGTAAAAAGGTGAAATTTTGGGAAGATACCTGGGTAAGAGATAAACCTTTACAGGAAGAAATCCAAGATAAAGATGTTATAGAAAGATGTAAACAAAGAGTGGGCACTATGGTTAATCATTATTGGCAGAACAACACTTGGGTAAACCTCACTGACTATGAACAAGATCTCAAGGATATTCAACTATCCCTAAATGCTATATCCCTAAATCCTAACCAAGAAGATAAAATTGTTTGGTATCAGGAGCCAAGTGGACAGTTTAAAGTCTCTTCCCTCTTCATCTCTAAGGGAAATGGCAGAAAACCAATTTGGACTAGAGCATGGATCAAGGGGCTCATCCCTAAAATCAAGTTCTTTTCCTGGACCCTCCTCCAAAACAAAATTTTGACCCTGGATAATTTACAGAAACGTGGAATCAATATTGTTAACAGGTGTATTCTGTGTAAGAGAGACCTTGAAGATAGAGATCATCTGTTTGTGAATTGTTCCTTCACTCAGCTTGTTTGGAAGGAGGTTCTCAATATGTGGGGTATTACCTGGGTTCATCAAAAAAATGTTGAACTTTCTCTTAAAAGCTGGTATTGCCCTTCAAATAATCCTGAAGTTATCTTTTTATGGAAAATTACTCTTCCCCATATCTGGTGGGGAATATGGAAGGAAAGAAATAACTGAATATTTAGAAACAAAGAGCTCCCTGGATGGGTGGTTGGCCAGAACATCATTACAGCTCTCAAGGAAAATTTTTCTTCTCAAAAAAATCCAAACTCTAATCTAAATGTGGATAATCCCCTGAGGAAGGACATTACTCTTGGTATACATGATAACCGTAGATCAGATGTGACTTGGATTAGTCCGCCTCAAGAATGGATTAAAGGTAATTTTGATGGTGTAGCAAAAGGGAACTCGGGTAAGGCTGGTTGCGGTGGTGTTCTGAGAAACCATGTGGGAATGGTTATTGATGCTATTACAATTCCCATAGGTATATCAAACTTCCATATTGCTGAAGCTACAACTACTCTTCAAACCCTTAAATTAGCTGTGGATTTGGGATATTCTAAATTGTGGCTCGAAGGGCATTCATTGAATGTTATTAATATCCTTAATAACAAGAATTCAGTGTCTTGGACCATAGAGGACAAGGTTAAGGAGATGAAAATTCTTTTGAAGAAATTCAAAGAAGTAAAAATCACCCATACCTACCATGAAGCCAATGGTGTTGCAGATTGGCTTGCAAATTGTGCCATTCGAGAGGGGTAGAAAGTGAGGTGGGATGAAACCTTAGAAAGGAACGTGGACTTCAAGGCGATCATTCTTCTGGATGCCACACATGCGAATGAAGGAAGGATTGGAGCGTATCAAAATCTTAATGAGTAAGAGGAGTGGCAGCATGGGGAAAGAAACCCAATTATCAAAAAGCAAGGCCCTTAAGAGGGAGAATTAGACCCTGAAATGCCATAAACAAATTCGACGTCCAAATCATTTTGATAGCAACAGGAACCAGGGTAACATCAATAGAAAACGGGATTCTAAGAAAATGAGCATGGCGCGTGAAAGAAAGGGTGAACCCCGTAAACAGGAACCCAAGAGTTGTGCAGATTGGAGAGAGAAACACCAAGTATGGAGAATCTTGCAGAAAGGAAATGTCACAAGCTACATGGAAAGGCTTCACGGTTCTAAGCTGCACATCACAATGGCCTTCTTTAAAAATTGGTCTGACGACAGGGTCACCCTGCATGGCGTTACTGTCAATTTAACTGAGGATTTTCTTGCCGAAGTTACAGGGTTGTCTATGGAAGGAATCAAATTTTCAAAGCAAACCAACATATCGAACGAAGCATTCTGAAAATTCCCCAAAACGGATGAGGAGCAAAAAATAGTAAAAAATGGGGATTTTTATGATTTGGACCAAATAAAAGGGATTTGGAGGGACATCCTAAGCTGTATCAGGGAGTATTTCATCCTGGATGGTAGAAGTAAACGAGTGCATAAGTTCCACTTTGTCTTCCTCAACCACTTCAGGCATAAGGTAAGAATATCTTTTCCTTTCTACCTTTGCTACTCCTTGATTCAAAGCCTTTATGCTCATAAGAAGAAAGACTTGCACCCTATTCTTCACGAAGGCCTTATCCTGCTCATTGAAGGCTTTTGCAAGAATAGGGCATTGGTAAAGAACCCCAAACAGGGGAAAAACAAGTTGACAGGAAATAAAAAGGATGAAAATGAAAGTAGAAGAGGAAAAATTAAGACCCCTAATCCCAATACACAGAATGCAGTAGGAGATAGGGGCTGGGAGAGAATTGGTGAACCCGTGGAGGAAAAACGGGTGGAAGAAGATGGAACAAAGAGCTGGGAAACCAACTCTAGTAACGACGAAGAAGGACCTGAGGATATGGAAAAAGATAAAGTCAATACTGAGGAGGACTCTGTTTCCAGAACAGAAGAGAAGGAGGAAGACCAGAAAGATGAGGAGGATGACACTGTCCAGGAAGATTCTGGTGAGGACCCAATGTCAAAGAACGAAAAGGAAATCCCAGTCTAGGAAAATATCCAAAACATGGCGATAGAAATTGAAGAAGGATTCAATGAGAGGGAATTAAAGAGCCAAGAAGACTTCTTTGAAGAAGCTAGAAATAGCCCAAACGAAAAGGCTGAGGACTGGAAAGGGAAGAAACAGAATGAAGAAAAACACACCCCTTTGATTTGGGTTAACAGTAAAGCTGAGTGTTCTTCCCAATTAGATGCCTGGCTGTGTAGGGAGATCATTGATCTAAAGAAAAAAGTGGAAACATTGGAAGAATCAATGAAAGCTGCTTGGAACAAAGTAAATGACATGGAGAATCAGTTAAGCCAGATCCCTGTGAAGCTTAAAGTTTATGAAAACAACCTCCGGGAGCTTATAAAGGAAAATAGAAAGAAAATGGATGAAGTAACATCCAAATTTTGTGCAGCTGATATCAATATTGGGAAACGTGCCAATGAGGAGATGAAAGTAATAGAGGGCCCCTGCAAGAGGACAAGGCAAAGTTCCAGAAAGAAAGACACACAAAAAGGAGACTTGCTGGAGGCTGCCACCTGGGAAATTGCTTTGAAAGAAAAAGAAGCCATGAAGTTGATCTTGGAACTGGATGAATAATCCAGTCTTTTTTCGGTTAAGAAACTGGTACTGATCTCTGGTTTTATTTTGCTAGTTTTCAGTTAGTTGTTCTTTCAGACTTTTGTTCTTTGGGTCCTGTTTGGCTGTATCTCAATGGTTTCAGGACCATTCTTTTTCTATTTTTTACTACTTCTATGTAGTGTTTTAAGGCAATGCCTGTGGAATTAGTTTGCTCTTTTTTGTTCTTTGTTAAAGGGTTTCGGGGCCCCTTCAAAACCTGCTTTAACCTCTAATCTAAAACATAAGAAAACAAACATATGAGTCAGAAAACCTCAAGGGGAATGAAACCCACTATGATATATTAAAATGGAATAATTTACTATAAAAAATAATATCAAATTATATTGATCACCAAATCAACTTGGAATACCAACCCCAATGAAGTCAAACACCCACTGGACTAGGCTTTAGCAAGCACCTACTTGAAAGGAAACACCAACTCCCTAAGTGAATAAAAAATAACTCATCCAGATAATTAAATTTTATCACCAAAATTCTTATATGTTATTATGGTATAATTTAAATGCCTCATTCTAATTTTCCAAGAAATATTTTATTTTCTTTAATAACATATATCAAATAGGCCTAAACTACCTTGTATATACACTATACTTATGGTCACACACCACTTAATTGGATACACACCTTAAAAATCTTAATTAAACCATATAATAGGAATTATAAAATATTATGAACATGATTAAAATTATATTTGGACCCCTTTTGGTTTGCAACAACTCAGTTAGGCCTTATTTCTCTGTTAGGTATCATGGAGACCTAATTGCATTAGGTCTATCTCCTTAGCATAAAATATTGATCACATTGGCCCTATATGGTATTATAAAACAATAAAAAACCATTAAATAACTCAAATAATTACCTATATTTACATTATCCATGATTTTTTAGACTTATATCCTTCATTCATACCATGAAAGGTCTTTTAGGACAAACTATCCTATTAGGCTTGGGTACCTCAAAAGTCTATCTTGAAAAAATGAAGCTTAAAAAAAATTAATATACTGAAATATAAAAAATGAAACATGTATATAGGTTATCCATGACCTTAGTGTCATCAAAAAAATCTTCTAACACTTTCATTCAGGAGATAAAGGCTCAATAACATCTCTGCAGCTCACTCACTCATAAATCCTAATTTACCTCAAAAAGTAGTCATGGTGACTTAGACCTATAACACATATGTAGAAACTTATAATGACTCATGATGCATGTAAATGGACATATTATATATACAAATCATAATAAAATCTAATTATCATATGGTCTAATGGTAAATATTTTACAGACCACTTTCTTGACCTTATAATACATAGTCTTATCTGAATTGAACATGTCATTTTATGAGCAACTTTTTCACCATATTCACTGACCTTAAAACTTATTCCAATCATTAAAATTACTTAAAATTAATAAATAAACTCTTCATTCAGTTTTTTCATCAATTTAGCATGCTTAGACCCTTAAATCTTTCTTCTCATCTTTGCTTGGGTTTTGCACTATTTGCACCAATAGGTCTATCTACGACTAGCTAACTTGGATACCCAAAATATAATAATTAAAAGATATAAAATATAAATAAATAATTATGGACATGTTAAAATATTCTATATATTCTTCTCCCATCCATTTTTTTCTTGGCCATTACAACTTTTGAAAGATATAATAACTTCTTGATAAATAATCCTATATTTGTGCATTTTATCTCTCGTTTGACTAATCACCACCACTCAAAGGTACCAAGGAGAGTTTAATACATGATGAAATAAATTTTAAAGTTATTTTAATCCATTTTGATCTATTTTAAATAATATCTTTCACATTGGGTCCTTATTAGAGTTTTATGGAAGTTTAACACCGGTTTTAGTGTTAACAATTATTCATTAAGGACTTCCTCTTGAATCCAAAACCAATTATTGGAGTTTTTATCTATAACTCTTACCCATATATAATTAACATATTAGGTTCCAATGGAGAGGTTACATGTTACAATGAACATCTGAGACCTTATTTTGTGAACTTGAGAAGGCCTAAAATTGTGTTTCATGAATTTTTATTCAAGTATTGATCTTAAACATTGTGATCATGCCTAAAAACATTATATAACCTAATTCAATGCTCACATGTGAATAATTTCCCTAAAATATGATCTTCCTACCTCATTAGGCCAGGCAGGGTTTAAGAAAGGTGTAGGTGTAGGCTTAGTTTGAAGGTCCAACCCTTATAGGCTCACACTCAAAATATCATGAATGATTTAATGATTCAAATACATTCTCAAATAGTTATATATAACCTTTACATGCTTGTGTTAATTCATTTTAATGCACATACCTCTTTATATCATGACTAGGTTGATGACTAGGCATCCTATGCTACTTTGACATCAATGACCTATACCCTCATGCAACCATAGGTCATTATTTGCCTTTAGATTTAATATTTATCTTTATATAATGACAAAAATATCTCATTAAAACACTCTCTCAGTGACTTTAATGATAATTCTCTCTAAATACACATTATCACATCACATAGTGCTAATTAGGATTAGTAACTTTTGACATAGACCTTCTTAAGATGCATCTTTGAAATAAATGAAAATATTAAAAATTCACATGATATTACTTCTACCCAAATAGAATAATTACCCACTCATACCTTTGAAATTGTGTGGTTTAGTTTTGTAAAAACCTATGAAATAAATTCATGTACTCCCTTCTCTTACACAAACATTATAGGAAATGCTATGTCTTTTACTTCAATTATTTGATGGTAATGATACAACATATTATTATTTTGTGTAAGGAATCTTAGAGGAATTTAAATTAGAGGATAAAATGGTTAAAATTGGGAAGATATTGATATACCTCCTTTAGTTGATAGTTTCTTCCATATTTTATGTAAGTTTTCCTTTTCACCAATGGTATTAATAATGATAGAAGGGGGACAAGGGGTAATTTAACCTAAAAATGTTGTGGCACCCAATTTTATATTTTAATAATGTAGACCAATTTCTAAAATAATAAATCCTTATCTTCTTCCTTTTCATATAATTGTCTATCCATATCAATCATTGTTATGAAATATATCTCCTACTCATTTTTATAGATATTGGATAGGTGATATTGTGTTAGGATTCATGAAACATTAGGCTCATCAATGCAAGTCCTTTAAATATATTCCTTATGCCAAGGGTCATATGATGATTATATATCTATGGTATCCTTAAGATTTTCATGATCTTATGGTATGGCTAGGGGTACTTTAGTAGTAACAGTGATTCAAATTCTTGGTGGTATTGTTTGTAAATGAGTGTCTCTATGTGTAGCTAGTCGCTTTTGATGCTAAACCTCATGATTTTTAATATAAATGTCAATGAAAAATGGTAGAGGAAAATTGATGTCCTTATGTAATCTATGAACATAGATGACCATTCCATGTAGATTTTTGGTCACCATCACATGTTGCCCCAAATACTTCATGACATTTAGAGGAATGCACAAGTTGATGACAAAAAGTTTGATGATCTCATCCCACTAAGAATTAAGCAATAATTGATGAGAAAAGTAAGATTTATTTTTCTTCCAAATGAGAGTTTTAATTGTGACATCTGGCTAATAATCGACATCAAGATGGATGATGTTGTCTAAAGACTTCCACTATGTGAATACCAACAACAAAAGAAAAAAGTGACTCTAGAATGTCTATTTTGTAGAGGACATGAATTTTTCAATGTTATTGATGACCTTAAACCCCAATAAATTTGTCTAATTAAATTATTCATCAAGTTTGACCATGTGATGGGTGACATTAATGATGCGTTTGGTTGGTTTCTTCATGGCCTTGGTCATTTTATAGAACCTGTTAATTATGCACTCTACAAAAATGTACATTGTTTCATCTTTGATATCCTTCAATGATATCTCTTAATATCCTCATACATAATAATCATGGATATTGGGTATAGTAGGAGATATTTTGGACTTGTAATGACCAAAGGCCTTCTTCAAGTTGACAGTCTAGTTGCACGTATCATGGTAGCTTCATTGACATAGATGGTGATGTCTAAGAAAAGATAAATCTTCCATTGATTATATCATTCAAGCAGAAAATTAATAATATCTCTTAATTTACCAAATGTATGTAATTTAATCAACCATTTAACATTCATTTTTTAGAGTCAATGGATTAGTGAAACTACTAACTAGTGAGCTACTTAAACTACTATGGGGGTAATGATTCATTCTTTGACAAACTTAATATAAGGATATGCATTTGGGTCCATAAAAGTTATTTGTCAAAGATTAGTACCAATCTTGATATCTTCATGTTGTGTGAGAGTGAGTCCTCATCACAATTGAAACGGATCATAATAATCCATCATGTAAACATTGTAAATCATAAAACCTCTAAATATTAATGCTCATAGATACTCATTCACAAGGCAATTATTCATAAGTACTAATGTAAAAGGAAAAATTGTCATAGGTTTAATGTGTTATGCTCAAGGATCAAAAAAATGTAAAATGACAATGTGAATAGCCAAATACCTAATTTATAGATCTTAATGTTCCATTTTAGATCCTAATGTTTTAAATGTATAATGACATCATTGATTTTAGTTTTAATGTCATTTAATTATCAATATCCCCTTTTTCTAATCTGGTATGTTCTCTACTAAGCTAACATCTATTATATAACCTATTAATTGAGTGATGTGACTATTGTAGAGTAAGATTATGAGATGATTTATTCCATGTGTTAGTCAAGAAAACATATATAAAGAAGCACATAAAAAATAAAACATCAAGCTTACTCCCTCAAAGGGTGTTTCTAGTGAATTCTAAGATCTATTTAAAAAAGGAATACCATCAAACTTTCCAAATAGCATCATTCCTTCCAAAAGTGGCTAGAAAGTGTGATTTCTTTAGATTTGGTGCTCCAAGTCTATATCAATGAAGAGTAGCATACTCCTCCATCATTTCCTCATGCACTAATTTCTTAGGTTTATAAAATTTGTCAATTTATGCAAATAGGTGAAGCTTTTCTATTGCAATTTTTGGATAGTAAGTTTGTATAACTAAAACTTAAAAAAGGTTGTCTTAGCTCACTTATTTATATCTTTTCAAGATTGTTCAAATTCAAACATGATCATCCATCTTAAGATAAATATGTGTGTCCATGATTAATTCAATTTTTGAGGGACAAGACATAAATATTCCCATTAACATTTTGAAGAATGGGGCATTAATGAGGCATGGGAGGGCTTTATCTTGATATTTATCCCATTAATTGTTTATGGATGCCACCCCATTGATGATGTCATAGGATGATGTAGAGTTTATAAATTAATTTACAATAAATAGATATTCAACAAATTTCATGGAATTTTAACTTAGGATCTTTATTTAGTTTGATTTGCATAAGTGGCTTTGATTTTTTTTTTGTAATTCTTTTAAAATTTATTGCATGCTTAATCAACTTGGTTAGAAATATCATTTTACCGAGGCATAATTTAATTAGAGTATATTCACAAGAAGGTGTTAGTTATGTATGGGATAATACCCTAGTTAGGGTATTATGGACTTGAAATAACACATGCATGTTATGTGTGCTTCTGAATTAGAAGAATTCAGTGGTCTAGAGTACCATTTTGTGTGGTTACAATTTGACATGAAGTGATTTAAGAAAATACAATAATCACATAAAATGCATTACCCCATTAAAAGATAAATTATCCTAAATCATCACCTTTACATGAAAATTTCAATCGATTAAGCATGTTTTAGTGATTTTAGCCCAAACAGTGCATTATCATAAAATATTGCTTAGATTAACAATTACAACATAATAATGATAAAAATTAGATGTCTACAATTTTACCTTATTTGAGAAGGAATGGAGAGACATTTGATTGAAGAAAAATATTTTAAAATAATGAAAATATCAATCTAAAAATAAATAAAATTCATTCCCATTTTCCATTTAAATTTTTCATGAGATACAAAAAATACCCTAGTAAGTGTTATGTACCTAGGAATATGATATATGGGTTGATGGAGATGCTGACATGTGGCACACATCCCCTTAGTTAGTTATATGGGTACAACATATTAGGATAATAGAGTAACTTGTGGAAGCAGTACATTGGGTAATGGTCAGCCTACATTAGATTAGGAGGTTATCCATCCATGGGTTAGATAGATGTATATATATAGGAGATGAATATCATGGTAAATATATCAAGTAAGCATTGAGTCTTCTATTGTAAGAGGATATTGGAGGTTGTTCCCCTCAAAGAGACATTGTGGAGTTATTCCTTCCTAAGGAGTATTTTATGGTGTTTCCATACCTTAAGGGTATTACTACATATATTGAATATCAAGTTCATTACAAGTGGTATCAGAGCTTCGATTTGGACAATTTGTGGAGAGAAACCCTAGTTTTTTTTTAATCATCAATAACTTTTGATTGGTTGCAAATTTTTTCACAAATGTTTTAATAGACATTGATAATATTTCAAATAAGTCACAATAAAAAAATCAAGATTTTTTGATTTGTTTTAAGGGATTTATTGCTATTTTAGTGTTTATAATAATTTCGCTATATCTTCCGAAATATAAGGAATTTTTATTCGAATTTTTTGCTGAAGATGTAAGAAGATATAATAAAAGGACAGTCAAAAATTCAGAATTTTTCGAGTTGTTTGGAGTGATTTTTTGAGATTTTATGGATCAGTTTTGATATTTTAGGGTTTCATGAACCTTAATTTATTTGTGGATCATGGAGTTACAAAAAATTTCAGGGGAAGATGATGTTGATGCTAGAGAATGGTGGATCAATTTTAAGGAGAAGAATACTAAATTTTTTTTATGGAAAATAGAATTATGTTTTTCTTTGTTGGGGCCTGCAAAACATTGGTGGACTAATGAATTGAGCTTTGCACAATAGTATTCTTCATGGGAAGCAATGGAGAAAACCTTCCTAGATCGATGGGATATAAACAAAAAAGAGGATGTAGAAGAGGAAGAAAATCATGATGATAAAGAAGAAAAAGAAGCAGAAAAAGAAGAAGAAGAAATAGAAGAATCAGTAGAAGAACAAGAAGAAGAAGAAGAAGAATTTGATGATAAGGGTTCAAATAACTTGGATCCAAAGAAATCTAAGTCAATTTTTCAATTTCATGGATACATTCAAAATAAGAAGGTGGTTGTGTCCATAAACCCTACCAGCAAGTATAACTTCATTAACATGAATGAGGCCAAGCATATACATGTTCAAGCAAAGAATATCAAAGAGGTTCAAGTAGATGGTAAGAATATTTCAATGTTTGAAGATCTGAAGCCCATTATGGAAAAATATGTTTTGCATTCAGATTTTTATGCTTTAGATATAGATGATGTGGATATAGTTCTTGGATATCCATGGTTAGATACTATGGGAATAATGAATATTAATGTTCAAAATATGTTCATGAAGTTCTGGTATAAGAAAAATAAGATCACTTTACAAGATATCATAGTGAAAAAGGCACCAATAACAATCCAGGTAGATCATGAGGATGAGATGGAAATAGGTGATGAAGAACATGATGAAGATTCAGATGATATAGATAAAGACACACTACAAATGAGCACTTCATCTACTCAAGAGACAAAGAAGGAAAAGGTGGAAGAGGTAGAAGCAAAGGTGGATAAGGTCAAAGTATTTGAAAATGTTGAGGTATATAGACACCCAAATCATCATGAGAGGAAAAAATCATGGAACTAGGTGAGGAAGTATCATAACAACAATCATTTTATCTATACAAGAAATAAAATTTCCAATCATTATGGATATGCATGGAATTCAAAGAAAAAATACTATGGCACATGGAATGAATGGGGGAATCACTATGACTATGCATGGAAGAATACCTACTATGGTCATGGTTGGAATTAGAGTAGCGCAGTGGAATATAGTACATGGAATAAAAAGAGGATTAACTATGTTGGGACACCAAATATTTATAATTATGATCATGAACGAAATTAAAGGAGCACAATGAATTTTGGAAACAAGCTTGGAGAGCTATCACCTGCCACTATCACATATGGATGGCTAGATGATCGAGAATGGAGACAAGTGTGCAATGATTTGAAGCACACTCATTATTTGGTTTCTTCCTATGTTTTGGGGATGAAACATGTTAAGGAGGGAAGGAATGCTATGTACCTAGGGATATGATATATGGGTTGATGGAGATGCTGACATGTGGCACACATCCCCTTAGTTAGTTATATAGGTACAACATATTAGGATAATAGAGTAACTTGTGGAAGTAGTACATTGGGTAATGGTTGGCCTACATTGGATTAGGAGGTTACCCATCCATGGGTTAGATAGATGTATATATATGGGAGATGAATATCATGGTAAATATATCAAGTAAGCATTAAGTCTTCTATTGTAAGATGATATTGGAGGTTGTCCCCTCAAAGAGACATTGTGGAGTTATTCCTTCCTAAAGGAGTATTATATGGTGTTTCCACACCTTAAGGGTATTTTTTCATATATTGAATATCAATATCATTACAGTAAGGGTATTATGAACATGAAATAACACGTGTACATGATGTCCACTACCAAAATAGAAGAATTAATTAGTCCAAAGTATCATTTTTTGTGTTCATAATTTGAGTCAAAGTTGTTTAATAAAATATAATGATCACATAAAATGCATTTTCCCCATTCAAGGATACATTAGCCTAAATTGGCACCTGTACATGACAAGCTTAAATGATTTAGCACATTTTAATGGTTTTGGCCTAGATTGTGAATTGTCATATCATATTGATTATATTGCCAATTTTAACATAATATTTATAGTAATTACATGTCTACATTTTCCCCCTATTTGAGAAGGTATGGTGAGACATTTAGTCGAAGAAACATCTTTTAAAAAAATGAAAAGGTCACTATAATCATAAGAAATAAACTTCATTCCCATTTTTTGTTTAAATTTTACATGAGTTAAGGAGAAACCAAGTTATGAAATACCCCAAACACCATTTTGGCATCCCATGATGCCCCCTCAAAGGGAAGACATAAAATTTAGCAATGATAATCACATTACTTTTAGCAAAATAAGATAAAAATGGAGCAATTGAAGAAAGCAAGATGAAAAATAGATAAGAGGGGATAAAATAGTATCCCAAGATAGATAAAATTGAGTAAATATAGCCCCTAGTGGGTGAAAAATTATAATAATTTACTATATTTTGACCCCTAGGGGTAAAAATAGTTCATTTTCACCACTAAATATAGTAAATATAGAGATCTGATATTATAACATGAGAGAGTTGAGAAGAATGGCCAACCTCCCACACTACCATCACCTTGGATAGTATGTGATAGATTATCGGTAGCCAGCAGGGAATAGAGCATCATTAGGTACTTTTTTTATATTTAATGTTGTCATTTATAACATTTAATAGGTATAAGAATTAGGTAGTTGGGTGATCTTGTCATTTTCCCAATTTGGGAAATGGTGAGGTTGATCATGAAAATGGTAAAATCACCATGAGATCAAGGATTTTCCTAACTTTTTGATGTGATCATGGGTCAAAATAGTGATTTTTCTAAGATATAAATTAATTCACATTTTTGGGTGGAAATCCCCATATTATATGGTGGATTCTTAATAATTAGTGAGATTGCCCTGTCATTTTTTGAAAATGACCTACCAAATGATGGGTTTAATTAGTTTAGAAAGATTTCCCTAAAAATTATAAGTAACAACATACTAAATGGTGGTATCACCAAAACAATTGTGATAATGCCAAAATAAGATATAATAGGTCCCATAGGAGATTAATCTAGGACTAAAATTAGAAGAAGAGATATAAAGAGCCATAGATGATTAGTCTAGGCTTCAAAATTAGAATAATTATGTGAAGGAAAGGAAAGATAATTGACCTAATTCCTTATCTTTCATTTGTAGGAGTGATTTAGATTCATCACATCATAAGAGAGATGCTCGTAGGTTTTGTGGTGATAGGGGATCATGATGGACAAGCTCATGGGCATCTTAATGTAAGTAAACTTATATCACCTAGCATGATTGCTAGTGATTTGGATAGATAGATATTACTTATCATCAATCATGGAGAGGTGGAACTTGGAGACATCAACATTTAATATTCCAATTAGGGAGGCCATGAAGACATTGGAGGATGTACATCTCATTCTATAGGTGCTAATATAAGGACCCAAGATCAATTGCATGTCAGCTAAATGATGGGTTTTATTAAATGACCTGATCAAAGTAGTGGACCTACATATTATGGATGGTTGTATAGAGGTAGATGCATTAGAGGATATGGATTGGACACCAAAATATGAAGTAGGATAGGGATAGTTCTCTAAAAGGTGGTAGTTTGATATCTCTTATCAGCGGCCTTCTACTTCTAAATAAGAGTGGATGGTTCTTCCCTTTAGGTTTGATCAGTATTATTTAGGAGATGTTTGATTAGCTAACATGATTTTATTGAGGACTATTTATCTTAGCCTATCTATACAAATTTTTTCATAAGATATCATATCATGGAAAGCGTAACATAGGGAACAACACACTACTATGGGTATGGGCATGGGGGCACATAACCATTGCATGACTAGTGGGGTCAAGATACTAGAAAGGACCAAGAGATCCCTTAGCTTGGGGATGGCATTTGACAAGACCAAGTATGAAATGATAGTTATGAGACTTACCAATGATACATAAATGAGATGGAGGAATGAAAATTTATCTAGCACCCCTATTTATGGGCATAGTGGCTTTGGGTGGAGGACTTGTTTATGATTGGCTATATGATCATGCCATGCTATATCATAGGTATCCACAACTATGTGGTAGATAGGTATAGTCTATATCAAGTCGAGTAGTAGTTTATCATGCATCAAGATGTCCTAGAGGGTCAAAAATACTCTACACATGTGATCATGGAGATCAAGGAGTGAGGGCTACCAGTGCCAAGGGCTGAGGTGATTGTGGACTATGATAGGGTGGTCCATGTATTATGGGATTATGGTATAGGGGTTATCGATGTAAGGTTTATTGATGATTATGTTTCATAGTGTATTGAGGGGAGACGTATCTGATTAATGAGGCTAGTGCCTCAACATCTAGTCCTACATCAAAGGTGGGTCAAGATGAGGAGAGACTAGGGACTGACCCTAACATAGTGACATGATCAAGTGATTATATAACCAATGATCCTATATTCTATACCATTATAGGTAGTGAAACCTTATCCATAAAAGGTTTAGGATATGATAGAGAGATGGTTGAGTTTTCTGATCATGATGTGGATATGGGGGATGAGCTAAGTGGTGATGGGGTTCATGAGATAGGTTCAAGAGAGGTAGGGCCCTCTAACATAAGGTGCATGCATATCTTTGGGAGAGGTAAGGACCTATAGCATAGGGAGGTCCATAGAGGACCAAGATTTGATAGATATACTCTAGAAGGAGATCACTATATGCCTCTTAGAGATTTTTAGATTATAGAGCATTTTGGTTGGGTTACAAGCATAGTTGGTAACTATTGAAGGAGACCAATAGGATTTAGCATCTCATTACAACCATAAATATAGATATTTATACTCTTAAAGGATAGGTGGCATAGTTTATAGGGGTTTAGGCCTAGTTATCCACACTATACTTGGATCTATTGAAAGTATTTAGGGAGAGAGACTATGCTTAGGTGGATAGGGAAAGATTTGCATCAAAGATGGCGAGGATCATGAGGAGTGAGATGGGGCTTGACAAATAAGGAAAACCATGGTTATAAGAATAGCCTAAGCCTTGGTCGACATGATTGAGGCCAAGGATTATTCATTTGACATGAAGTATTATGTCCTACATGCCAAGGATGAGGCATATGAGGTGGTAGTTCCTATAGAGAGAAAAAAGGCTTCCTATAGGGAGTATATGAGATCAAAATAGACTACCTGAACCACTAGGTCTAGAGAGGAGATTGAGTTAGAGTAGTTAGTGACATAGTGGTTAGTCATGGGGCCTCCACCTCTATGTCCACTAGAGAACCAATGTCAAGGATGGGTCAAAGCTTACAATAGAGTCCCCCTAGGTATGGCCATTATTATAACTAATTTTTTAGCTCTTTTTTTGTATTATGAGATGTATAAATATTATCACAATGTACAAAACAAGATTTTGTGAGATATAAGTGACATTCATTTTTTCACTTATTATTACTTGTACATGGAGTTTTAATATTATTTAACTGTCACATGATGTTTACATTTATATTGATCTTGTTATGATATGTTAGTTTCAGGAGATGCATGTCTTTAGTTAGCATATGTATGGTGATGTATTTATATTTTTATTCTTCATGTATGACTAGATATTATAGGATAATTTATGAGATACAAATCCCAAACTAATCATACAAATAGTAAATTATACTCATATTATATGTCAAGAGATACACATATTACATAGAGTCTTGTTTGTTTCCAAAGTTAACATAGGATGTATATTCTGTTAGGTATTGGGTATGGTGTGTTCATAAATGATCTTTGGTTCCACATTGACTTTTGGATTTGGATAACTTTTTTTTACTATATCAAATTGAAATTATGCATCATAAGTATGAGTAACTTATAATAACATTATACTTTATTTGCACTTGACTGGTTCAAATGTGAATATTTATAACTAGGGATAATGATAAAAATTATGAAAACTGATGTTAAAACTATTCAAATTTAAATAAAATACAAAATAAAAAACACAAAAGAAAATAGTAATACAAAAATGTAACATAGCTTAAAATTAGTATATGGCAATATATATTTAAATAGCAACAAAAATGTATTAAAAAAAATCAAGAACAAATTATTAAACAATGTGAAATTAAGATATATAAAATCAAGATCCATTTAGATTAATAATGTGTACTTAAAAAATAAATAAAAAATAAAAAAATTTAAATACAAATGTAAAAAAATCAAGGCGAAGTGAAATCTAGACTCAAAATGTCTACGGAATGTAGTCAAACATAAAAGAACAAAATAATATAATAAATAAGACAAAATAGTAAAACAAAAGACAAAATTAAAGGGACATAAAAAACTAAAAAACAAATAACAAAATACTAATAAAAATGGATGAATAACAAAATAACAAGAGATAGAATAACAAATCAACAAAATAATAATGAAAAACACAATAAAACACCAACAAATAAAATAAATGCATAACACAATGTAAATATAAAATAGTGAATGAACAAAAAAATTCCAACAAAAATAAATAGAGATATATCAAAGAAAAATAAAATAACAATAAAAATAAAATAATCACACACAAAGGATTATTAATCATAATGTTAGTGCAAATAAAAAATAAATTATTTATGCATGTGTAATATAGGTATTACACTTTGTGATAGGGTAACCCCTAAGATAAGAAATAATGATAATAGTACAATGAGACAAGAAAAATGGATACAAAGTTTTCCCCATGTGATAGGGAGATAACAACACAAAATAAAATGGGGGAAAAAAGAAGAAAAGGAAGGGGTGGCCAAGCTGACTCTAGATGCATGAGGTAAGAGGACATTGCCTACATAGTTCTATGGATGCAAGATCCAACATGAACTTTAGGCCAAATGTAGTTCTCCTAGAAGATGGGATAGAAGAAAAATATGATAAAGGAACATGAGTGTATTGTATAGGAATGATGGAATGGGCTCATAAAACATTGAATGCATGAGAAAAAGAGGGTATGGTTTTAGTTTAAAACCACACTAAAAGACAAGAGATGAGTAGGTGCAAAAGAAATAAATTTGGAATCCATATGAATTATTGAATCTAAGGTTAAGAAATAGAAAAGGCTCACAAAACTATGAGAGTGTAAGAAAATCCAAGGGTGAAATAATGGATTGTGTTCAAATGAATAATGTACATAAGGGTCTCACACAATGATGAGAGTGTGGGAAATGGTTATTCAAAAAATGGTTTGAGTGCAAAGTGAATCCAAGTGGGAATTAGTGTATCAAATTAAAATACACAATGTGCACAATAGAAACATTCAAAATGGTGAGAGTGTAAAACATAAGGCCAAGAAGGATGGGTAAACTAAATGATAGGTGATTGTGAAATATCTAGGGTTCCCAAGATCCTTAAGGTACAGAAATGGTCAAAAAAGAAAAGAAATAATAAATGTGGTAGAGATAACCTAAGATATCCCATGTATCCAAGTGTTTCCTACACATTCTATGTGGACCTTAAGCCAATGTAGTTCTCCCAAAAATGGTAGGAAAAAGACCAAAGTGGTCTAGAAATAAACATAACAAATAGGAGAACCCCACCCAAAAAAGTTGATGGATTCATATCTCTCATCAAAATACTAATCCAATTTTCATGATTTTGTGTTTTTTAGGGTTTTTCTAAAACATTTGCAAATGTTTATGGGTTTTCTAAGTGTCTCAACTAGATTGAGAATTATGAGAGACCTATTATTCCAACTCACAAAATGGTGATAACATGGTTCAAGTTGCTCAAAAAATAGTGAGAGTGCTCAAGATAAAAATAAATAAAGGTTTAAGGCAATGTTTTTTTTCTTTTATCATATCAATATATATATATATATATATATATATATAGATATATATATATATATATATATAGGATAATCAATAGAAATAAAGTATTATCAAAAGGCATAGGAAAATACCTAACTAAATAGATGCACTCCCATAGGTAAAAGTTTAAATAATAGATAAACTGGATGTAATGGGGATCAAGAATAAAAAAATGGCATAGAAAAAAACTTATCTAAGGAGTTACATGTCCATAGCCAAGTGAATAACTAGACCAACTGTAATGGTACATGTGATCCTATCAAGGGGATAATGCTTACCAAATAAAAACAAAATAGAATAGTATGAAATTTTGAATAAATATGAAGAACCATTTAGCATGCAAAAACCATGTGTTGACATATATTTGTACACTTATCTATAAAAAGAAGCTGTGAAATACTGTTTAGGCTAAATTTATTTATAGAACAAGTGATGAGGGTGTCTAGAATACTTAATAATCATTATCATAGTTGGTCATGGGATATAATGGTCTAGGTTACAACAATCTAGAGTGGAAGGAACATTATTTTAGTGGAATATAAATGATCAAAGTAACAAAAGTCTAGGGATACAATGGTACAAAGTTAGTAAAAGAATATTTTTCAAAGTAGAATGGTCAAGGTTAAGACAACAGTCCATGATAAAATGATATAAAATAAAAATGGTATAAAAGAGGATGATTGAGAGTATAATGGTGGAATAAGTGACTTCAAAAGAAGTTATCCACAACTAAGGGATCTTATAGACAATGGTACAAAAAGGCTATCAATCATATAATTATCTTAGATGTATAATATCCATGGGGTGTAGGAGTTCTTAACCATTTGAAGTAGTCATTTTATATGCCCTTGATCCATAATTTGTTGTTACTACTTACGAACCCAACCAATTAGGTTGAAACTTACCCTTCTTATTAAATTCAACATTAATGTTCTTTTGATTTTGATTTAATACCAAGTCACCAAATTCAAAATCCTAAGGGAGAATACACTTGTTATATCTTCTACACATTTTAATATTATTTCAAGTTGTCTAGGGTAGCTAAACACTTGGTATCAAGGAGTTAAATTTCTTATAACCTAGAAACTCTATAATCTTCATCATACTTAATGTTCTCCAAGGATACCCATAGTGAAGCTAACTCAATATTGATTGGGCTAATAGGTTATGTTCCATAAATAAGGGAGTATGAAGTGGCTCCTATGGGGGTTTGATGACTAGTGTGATAATCCTAAAGGATAGGAAAAATTTTCAACTGTTAATTATGGATAGCATCATTGACAATCGTCTTTAGGATTATGACAATGGTATTTTCAGATTCCTTAGCTTGACCATTTCCTTGTGGTTTATATGGTTTGGATATCTTATTCTTGATTTTGAACATGGTGTAAATATCTTCAACATATCAATTTATAAATTATCCACCATTATCGAATATAATATGGGTCAAGATACCATATTGACATATGACATGGTAGTAGATAAATTGGGAAATCTACTTCCAAGTGATGTAAGTGAGATAAATGGCCTCAATACACTTAGTAAAATAATTAGTAGTAGTGAGAATGTGATTGTGACCATCAAAAAAGGTCAAGTTGATTCTCCCAATGAGATTGAGGTTACATGTAGAAAATGACCTTGGTACAGTGATCGAAAAGAGTGGCAAGGAAGGTGTGTGTATCAAATTACCATGTTGTTGGTAAGAAACACACTTCCTAATGTGATTACAAGAATTTTTTCCATCTTGGGCCAATAGTATCCTATTTTAAGGAGTTTACTAGCTAAGACTACACCATTGGTGTGGGCCCCACACATTCCCTCATGAACCTTTGTAAGTGCTAACTTGGATTTTCCTAAAGATAAACAATGAAGAAACATTACATCATAGACCTTATTATAAAGTGTTTTTCTAAGGAGGGTATAAGGGGATAGGCAATGAAAGAAGATTTTCTAGAGATTATTTGAAAGTTTGCGAGGAATGACTTGGTCATATAAATAATTCTAAATGTCTTGGAAACAAGGTAGTTTAGGTGGGCAATTAGGATTAGCAATGGTGTATACCCTCTCTAAATTTTTCAATACATGAGTAGGTTGTATAAAAATTTTAATGAGGAACTGATACTCTTTAACACTACTATAAATTTATATCATGAACCCAATTATTGCCATTACATTGGCTGATCTATTATTATCTTGTGTTACCTATTCAAATTGTAGGGACTTGAAGTAAGACTTGAGATTATCCATAATGTGCTTGTAGAGTACAATTTTTTCATCTCAAATTTAATAATAATATATGGTTTGATTAATAATCAACTAGGAATCCTCATAAACCGTCAATCACTAGATATCCCACTATACTACAAGATGAAGTCTTGTAATAAGGGCTTGATACTCAGACATATTGTTGGTAAAATGAAAATTAATATGAAAATATTTAGGGATCAGATCCCCTTGTACTGTAATCAACAAAATTCCAGCCCTAGATCCATGATATGTAAAATGGCCATCAAAGTATAAGTTCCACTACTCTGGTTGATGGAGCACTTATTCTATTGTCAAAACAAAATCATCTAGAAAATAAAATGTGAGTGGTTGAGTATCTATAATAGGTGATTATGAAATTTGATTTGTAATGACTTGCCATTTTATAGCCTTTTAGTTCTAGTACTCAACATCAAATTCACTTAAGAGAATGACCCATTTATCCATGTGATTATAAGAGTTGATTTAGATAATAAATATTTGAGAGGTCTACTTTACCGATAGCAATAGTTTTATTATTCAACATGTAGTGTCAAATATTTTTGAAGGTGAACACCATTTATAAAAAATCCTTCTTAATAGGTCTATAATAATTTTCATATGCCACAAGTTTGAAGCTAAAATATTAGACTACATGTTCCTTTCTTTGTTCATCATGTTGAGCCAAGAGTGCCCATAATGCATGTTTTATGGCTAAAATATAAAGAATTAATGGTTATCTAGGTGTTTGTAGTCTCATTACTAGTAGGCTAACCATGTATTTTTTGATTTTTAAAAAATTTACTTTACATTTGGCATCCCATTAAAAATTCACCCCTTTCTTCAAGAGGTATGTAAAAGGATGACACTTATCTACTAAATGTGAAATGAACCTATAAATAGATTGAATCTTTTCATGAAAGCTATAGATCTATCTTATAGTAGATAGAGGAGGCATTTACATAATGTATTTGACTTTAGAAAGATCCATTTCAATCCTTATTTGTGACATAATGAATCCTAACAACTTCCCCAAGTGAAACCAAAGAAACACTTCTTAGGATTTAGATGAACCTTTAACTTGTGAAGTCTCTCAAAGATTCTTCATAGAATATCAAGATACTCAACACGTGTTCTTTATTTTCATAAGATGTCATCAACATAGTCCTCAAAAATATCATGCATCATATTACGAAAGGTGATAGCCATAAAATGTTGATAGGTGCCTCCAGTGTTCTTCAAGCCAAAATTCATGACTTGGTAATATAATATTCCCAATGATGTGAATATAGTTTTGTGTTAGTCATCTTAAGCTCTCTTTATCTAGTTATATCTAAAGAATCAACCCATGAGGGAAAACATCTCATACCCACTAGTATAGTAGATAATCAAGTTGATGTTGGGTAGATCAAAATCATCCTTAGGACATGTTTTATTGATATATTTAAATCCAGTACAAATGTGTATTCCGTATGGATTTTTGCATACTAGGACTATATTTGATATCTATTTAGAATATTCTAGTGGTTTGATCAAGCTAACTCCCAATAGTTTTTACATATTCATTTTTATTAAAAGAGTGATGTGTCAATACATCTTTCTCAATTTTTGATTGACTATCTTGGCATTTAGATGTATAATAAGGTGATGCACAACGAAGTCAGGGTTTAGGCCTAGCATGTCATAATAATCCCATGAAAAGATATCAATAAATTCCCTTAGAATGGTGAAAATATAGTCATTATATTCATTAGTGAGATAGGATCCAAGATAAATAATTTTTGGATCTTCATAAGTTACCAAGTTCACTTTAGTGTTGTTTTCTATGAGGAACATAAAACTATCCTCTAAAAGAGTGGGTAGTGTTTAATCTTGATCTTCCTTTTCCATCAATTTTACTTCTAGTTTCTCCTCCCAAAATCTAGATAATGAGATGAATCTAAGTTTTCCACTTTAGGTACTATCCAACTAGAACAATATCTCTTGAAATTTTATTGCATTACACTAAAAGGCTTTATGTTTTTCATATGTGATACTAGCAGTGGCTATAGAGTTAGGACTTAGTGGACATTACACTACCCATAGATATGAGCAAACTTACCCATCCAAGAGCACCTAGAAGAGGTTTTCACTCAAGTGATTATCTTTTTATTTACTTTTTCCCTAATCAATGAGTACCTTAAAGAGGTTTTCCCCTAAAGATATCAATTTTTATCTTTTGTATGACCAAGAAAGTTAGCCTACTTTCCAAAGTAGGTGGTAGAGTTTAAATATAGTTTAAAGATATGCTTATGATCATCAATTGGAAATATATCTGTGAAGCCCATATACTCTATAATAGATTCCTCATTCTAAAATTTTATGAGGGGTATACAATTTTTTGGTCCTAGTCAATTAGTTCAATATGGCAAAGGTAAAAGGGACAATGGGATGTAATAGTCATAATAAAATTAGAATAAAATATGTTAGTGTCATCAAACAAAATGTAAATTCTATAATGAGATGTTACATTACTTCCTAGAGTCTTGATACTAGTCAATTCATACGCATCACTATTGAAATACATGAGGTCACCCCCAAGTGGTATGAATCTAATACCTTGACTCATATTAGGATTACCAGCTAATAATAGTTTTAGGATTCCTTGATCTCATTGTCCTAGGCCTTTTACCATGTAATCCAAGTTATTTATATTATGATTAGGGATAGGGTACTTAGGATTTTGAAAATAATTAACAAGGTCATTAGAATATAACTAATCTCCTTCAATAAAAGCTTCTTGATACTAATTTTTTGAAGTTGATGGTAAAAAAACCGTTGGTATTTTTTATGTGTCTTTTTTCTTTTCCCAAATCATGTTATACCTATAAGGGTTTTGTGAAGGCATGCATTTACTAAAAGACTTAGGAGACTTGGGTAAATTTGAAATGTGAAAGACATATTTCAAATGGTACATGGAAATTTCCACATCCTCAATAGTGACCTATTGTATAAGTGTTATGAGGAATGGATTAGCCAAAGTGGAATCAAGATCAATTGGGTTGATATAATTGGACTTGGGTGGTTACAAAACTATTTATTTACTCTTCTTTTCTATGAATTTGGAACCAAGGAAATAGTTATAATTGTGAAATTTAACCTCTAGGTGTTTGAAATATTGGTAGGGATAGAAATCATCATGAATGGTAACCTTAATTCCATCATAAGGTAACTTGAGGCAATGGTATAAGGTGGATAGGATAACCTATAATTCATGGCTCCAAAGATGACCAAGAATTATACTATATATAAATTCAATTATAAAGACATGACATAGAGTGTTATGGGATATAGAACCAATAATGATTGACAAATAAATAGTCCTACAATATTCCATTTTAGTATTATTATATGTGTTTATCATGATTATCTTAGGAAAGATGTCCTTATTAGTATAACCAGATAATTGTACTAACTTGACTAGTACTATTTCAGCCCTAAACCATTATCTAAAAGAACTCAATTTATATTATGATTATTTGTAATGAAATAAATATACAAGGGGTTATTATGTATAGGACCAAGAGTAGACATATCTCTTTGATCAAATGTAATTTATTAGAAAGGAGATAAATTCCCTTTAAGTGTCTAAAATTATTTAGGATTGATGTCTTGAGGAATAATGAACCATTAAAGGAAGTCATTTAAAATAGTTTAGTATACTTTTGACGTACATAAAAGGTCTAGGAAATAAATTTGTGTAGGATTTTTACTTATTTGGTGTGACATAATATAAAAAAATTCAATGGAAGAATGAGAGGGTTTGTCCCTATATGGTAGAATACTTAATTTGGTATATGAAGGTACAATGTTCACAGTTGGTCTAGCATTAGAAGAAGGTAAAGGACCTTGGGGGGTGACTCATGAGAATTTATTTGTGATTATGAAAACTAGAGTCGACAAGAAGCCATGATAATTAGAAGAATAAGAAAAAGGACCTTGGATAGTGACTCATGAGTGTCTACTTGCGATTACACAATTTTGAATCATTAAGGAGTCATTTTAATTAGAATAAGGGATAGTGGTTTAGAAATAGTAACCTAAAAAAATCAAGGTGTAATGTAATTAATTGAGCCTAATGTAGTGTTACTTTAGGAAGAGGGTGTTGACCCTATAATAGTGGGCCTAGTACTTTGAGAAGTGTTGGATGGTTCATGAGTTTTGATTGTGATTGTGATATTAGTAATGTGATTTGAAAAAATACATCCCATAGTGTGATTATAATCATATGACATGTTATTGTAACCCTAGTTGTTGGCATCGATATTATGATCCTTATTATGACCATGTTGATTATGATTCTAGCCTTGTGCTTATTGATGTTGGACCTAATCTTGATTTTGATTATTCCTTAGTGCTTACTAGTTGTGTTTAGGAAATGGTTCCTTATAGATTATCATGTCTTGATTAGAGTTTCATGTCATGTGTTATATTTAAATTTCACCACTTTAGATCAATTAATCAATGATATGCCTCAATTGAACACATTAATAAATGACATGGCCAATAACGTGATAAAAATTACAAAACTCATCTTCTTGATACCAATCAGGTTTGGGTTCATATTAAGGGAATGACCTTGGTATAGGCCACATAATCAGATTGGTTGTCACAAACATTTGTAACACAACCTCAATAAACTCTCCTAGTTTATTAAATACCCTATACTTATAAAATTTCCTTCATGGAGGATCCCTTTCCAAAAATTATGATGGATTAGTTGGGGATAGTTGAACATTTTGAGATAGTGGTTCTTGCACTATTTGTACATGTCTAGATACTATAGAAATTATAAAAAGATCTTTTTGATCAAAAATATAAAAATGTGAACTAAGAATCCCAAAATGTGAATTAACACTATAACTCTTGATTATAAACCCAAAACCAAATGGGAAGCATAATGGTGCCACATGGAAAAAGGATGTAGAATGGTCTAGAAACTTAGAGCATGAGTGATTACAAGAAAATCTAAGTCCATAATGAAAATAAAATGAGAACAAGTCTAGGTAATGACCTTTAATCCAAATGGGAAATTGTACCCAAGTTACTCAAACTAAGTTCAAAAGCTAAACTCATGGCATCATTGATCAGGACATAGAAAAGCAATATTTTTAATTTAGATAATAATGAAGGAATTTGAGATTTTTGAAAATGGATGAGAGATCTAGACTCAAACAAACAACATAAAAATGTAATTTTTAAGATACGAATGTAATTTTTTGAATGAAATTTTGATCAAGGCAATAAGTCATTTATATTTGACCACCATAATTCCTCTTTATTCAAAATGGAATGGTGTATAAAGAGTGTTTGGTTTCTTGACATGTTTTTGATTTCACACAAATGGTTTTTATATTTAAAAAGACCATGTAATTAAAGGATAAAATGACAAAAATACCAAGTGTAATTTCCTAAATCCTAAAACTAACAAGGTTACATCGTACTATACAATTCCATCTATATATGACATGCTCTTGATAGGATTTTAAATTATTAATCCAAAAACTAAATGTTTTTAAAAATTAGGGTTTTTATTCCACATTTTATCTCAAGATTTTCTATGGCAATATGGAACTTTGGGCTACTCACCATGCATCAACAATGTGTCTACAACAAATGGGGTTTATCTAAAACTAAATTCTCATGCATCTAGATGGTCCCAAGTGTGGATAACACTAAATATGCAATAATGCCATTTATATCTATATCAATTGACTTATTTTGAAAATGTCTTATCCTTTTCATAACCACTACATCCATCAATTTCTTAGTATAGTGTGATGCTCGAGTTACTCCTATAGTCTAAGGTTGAGTACTACTAACAAAGCTTGTTTTAACTACTCATATCAAGTATCCCAATAGGTCACCCTAAATTTATATACCCCACCATGGAGTGGGGTTGAAATGATGTCAAAAGATGAATTCTTGGGTTAATGCTTCCTTAGAGAACCCATGAGGAAGTGATGAACTCTCACTCACAAGCCAAAATTCATGAAATAAAGATAAGTGGAAAGACTTTAGGGTCATTTTGGGGCCACCCAAATCATAAGGATTTGGGGAGGGCCTTAAAAAAATTCTTTCCATGCCTTTGGATAAGGAAATAAATGTAATGAATGAGTGTCTTTTATTACCCAAGTTCTGTAAAGGGTATGGTGGGAGAGCATACATGCACCACACATTTGATAAAAAAACACTTTAATAAACAAGCATAAAATAGAATTATTATGTGTATTTAACTAAGATTTATGATTATTTTAGATCACCAAAATTAAGTATGTAATGAATTTTACCTTTGCTTTGTTGTGAAATCGAGACTAAGTGACTTTAAATCCTACAAACAATGCGTTAAAAGAATAAAACCAATGTGTGAAATTATTAGATAAACTTGTAGCTCATTGTTTTAGGTCCCTTTTTTTCTATGAAGGTCAATATCACCATTCTATAGAGTGATCTCACCATTACTCAGTACTTCCATGATATTCCATAATTTTATCCTACTAATAAATAGAGATAAAGAAGACACTGGTTTATGATCCTACTAATTATTAAGTGATATCATTGATTAGTAGGGAATTTATGCCAAAGTGATAAAAATAAAATAAATAATGGTTACCTATTACTTTTGGTTTAGGATGACCCTATCATTCCACAATACATTCCTGTCGATTGACAAATCAATTTCACTGATGTTCAGGTTAATTCCATATATTGTTCTAGACATAGTGACAAATAGATAATGGATTAAATGATTTCATCATTCATGGATGAAATTGTGTTGTTATTTAGATCCTTGTTTCCAATGTTTAGGTAGATTCTAATGTTTTATAGGTCAAATCCATTATATTTCTTAGAAGTCATAAAAACATAAAATGAGAGAAAAATAAGAGAAAATAGCCTCCAAAGAGGGTCTAAATGGAAAATTAGAAGGTATAAAGACTTGTGTGAGGTGAGAGTCTCACCGGGTATGCCAAAATGTAGAATAAGATTATGAGATGATTTAATCAATGTGTTAGTCAAGAAAACATCTATAAATAAGTGTATAGAAACTAAAATAAAAAAAACTTACTCCCTCTAATAGGTTTTTTAGTGAAATCTAAGATATATTTAGGAAATTAATACCATCAAACCTTCCAAATAGCATCCCTCCTTCCAAGACTGAAAAAAATCATGCATTTCCATAGAGTTGATACTACAAGTCTAAATTAGTCAAGAGTAGCATGCTCATCCATCATTTATTAGTGGATCAATGGCTTAGGCTCATAAGATTTATCAATTTATACAAATAGGTAAAGCTTTTCTATAGAAATTTTTCCATAGTAAGTTTGTATAGCTGAATCTTAGAAAAGGTGGTCCTGACTCCCTTATTTATAGCTTTTCAAGATTGTTCAAAATCAAACATGACTATACATATTGATATCAATATGTATGGCCATGGATCACTTCAATTTTTGAAGAATCAGCCATAAATATGTTAATTAATATTTTTAAGAATGGGGAATTGATGAGGTATGTGAGGTCTTAATCCTGATATTTATCCCATTAATAGTTTATATATTCAACCCCATTGATTATGTCATGGGATGATGTAAAATTGAGTAATGAATCTCTAATAAATAGATATTAAACAACTTTCATGTAATTTTTGCTTAGGCTGTTGATTTCATTTAATTTGCATAAGTGACTTTGATTAATATTTTGCAATTCTTTGGAAATATATTATATGATTACTCAACTTGGTCAGAAATGTCATTTTACTGAGTTATAATTTGACAAGAGTATAACTCTAATAATGTGTTATTTGCATATGGGACAATACCCCAATTAGGGTATAATGGATGTAAAATAACACATGCACATGACATGTGTTTCCTAATTAGAATAATTCAATGGTATAGGGTATCATTTTGCATGGTTTAAATTTGACTTGAGGTGATTTAATAACATTTAATAATCAAATAAAGTGCATTTACCCATTCAAGGATACATTATCCTAAATCAACACTTATATATGACAATTTCAAATGATTTAACATGTTTTAGTGATTTTGGCCCAGATTGTGCATTGTTGTAGGATATTTCTTAGATTGACAATTACAACACAATAGTGATAGGAATTGGATGTCTACATTTTTATCCTATTTGAGAAGGTGTGGAGAGACATTTGGTCTAAGAAACATCTTTTCAAATAAATTAAAATCTCACTATAATCAAAATAAATAAACTTCATTCCCATTTTCCATTTAAATTTTGCATGAGTTATGGAGAATACCCCATTTAGGGTATTATGGATGCAAAATAACACATATACATGATGTGTTCTATCAAATTAGAAGAATTTAGTGGTCCATAGTGTCATTTTACATGGTCATAATTTGAATTGAAGTTATTTAATTCAAGATAATAATCAAATAAAATTTCACCATTAAGGGATACATTAGCCTAAATTGACACCTATACATGACATGTTGAAATGATTTAGTGCATTTTAGTGATTTTGGGCTAGATTTTGCATTATCATAGGATATTACTTAAATTGACATTTGTAGCATAATAGTGATAGGAATTGGATGTCTAAAACTAGTCACATGGCCATTCACCCATCATGAATGATTAAACTTTTCCTAATCTACCCCAAGAAACCATTATCCATTATCTAATTAAGATCTCACTACTCGTGTCGTTCCTAAACTTATATGCTAACACACTCAATCCCCTTCAACATTATTTATCTCTTATCAACATTAGTCATGGTACTAATGGTGTTATTTTGCTCTAGTCTTAAATTTAAATTTATAAAATTACCATATACACTTATGATCTATCCACATAACCTAAAATAGATAATCCAACTCCACACAACATAATGAAAACAATCCTAATCTAGGATGGTGTGATTTATTACCTAATTATGCTTTAATGCATAAATTATTTGAGATAGGGTTTGAGCCTACTAAGGTTCACCTTTATAGGTAGGATGGTGTAATTTAAATCCCTTAGAACCATGGGTCTTTTATGTTTCAACTCATGAATGATATACATACTTTTCCATCTGATATGGAGCTTACTTGGGAAGCATCTAAACTGACTATCATAGAGTAAGACTGCTTGATCCAAATGAAACACCTTCATCTATAAATTCTTATCATGTCAAGATTTATTACTGTACTTATCCACCTCTTGTATCCAAACTATTCTACAACTATCTTCACCCATGAATTTATCTCCAAGAGATAATTTTTCAAATATTTTTGATCTTTCATATTCATAATGACTATGATTTATAGACTAAGTACAACATATTCTATGGGCATAATGACTTCTAAACTGTAGACCAACTAGATTGGGGTGAACCCTATCACACATTATTGTGTATTGAATACACCCAGATCACTACATGAGGTTGATCCTCCCAATAATCTCTTTAAACATCATATTATTTAGTGAGCATCTTAATATATACCATGTTTGAAATATAATTTTGGCCCTTTACCTGGGCATGATAAGTGGTACTTTTATAGTGTACTATAAGGAATTTATTTATGAGAGTCTTTATTATTTTATTAAAAAAATGTGTACTTTGATTACTTACCAATATGATTTGGAAACTAAATTAGGTAACAATGTTCTCATATAAGAACTTCATTATATCATTTTCACTGTAATTGGTCATCATAGTATAATTTACCCATTTAGCAAAGTATTATATCATAGTAATTAAATACATTGCATGATTGTGTTTGTTAGGTGGATTTATAGGCCCCACAAAATAAATTCCTCATTATTTGAAATTTTTTTGTGCTAACATTATTTGTAAAGTCATTTCATATTTTTGGTTTGTTTTACTCATTTGTTGGAACACATCGCACCACTATGAAACTCTATGAGCATCCTAAAATAAGTAATGCCAACATAAACCATTCTATAAAACTTTTCTCATAATGGCATCTCCTAAAAAATGACATTTACCTATCCCTTGATGTGCTTCATCTAGTATTTTAGGCCACTCATGTTCTAGTGCAACTCGACATAGAACTTCATCCTTTCCTAAATGGTAAATAAATATATAAACAATATTGTATGGAAGGACCTTGGTGATTAGTTATTTCTACTATTTTCTATTTAATGCTCTATAAATATTCCCTATTATAGAAACTATGTGATTTCCTCTAAATTCTTTGTAATCATAGACATATATATTAAGTGTTCATCATGGGACTCATATTGAAATTCTTCTAGTTATTCTCCATTTCAAAGTCAAATAAAATGGTCTGGACCCACATTATCTTATCTTGGTTTGACATTGATCTAAATTAGAGATATTAGAATAACATTAGCCACCATGATATTCATTCTCTTAATAAATGTTTATTAACCAAGTATCATAATGCCTAGTGATTATTAAAAAACTTAAATGATGTGGCCAACAAATAATGGTGAAACTTTTGTAATGAATACACTATTCCAAGGACTCTCACACATTTTTAGTATAATTATTTTTGGCAAAAGATTATATTATACTTTAAAAATATATTGGATGATCTAAACCACCTTCACTTGGCTACATTAATATGGCTCTTATTATGATTCTAGATGAATCCACATGCACATGAAATGGCTTACTTCAGTTTGGAAAGATCAAAATTGGTGTAGTCACCAATCACTATTTTAGGTTGATGAATTCCACTTGGAACTCTTTTGTCCATAGGAACTATAATCATATCCAAAAAAGATTCTCTAAAGGGGTAGATATAGCTATATACACCTTTATGAACATCCTATAATATCCTATATGTCCAATAAAAAATCTCACCTCTATCAAACTTGATTATGATCTTAGTTTGATCTACTAGTATAGCCTTATTATAAACTACATTCACTAACAAAATCCCAAAGGGTGTAAAAAAAAACATTTATTAAAATTGAGTGTTATGCATAGTGATCCACATCTCTCAAACATAAATCATAGTTTAGATAAATGATGTATAAATAATGAAGATACTCCACAATCATCTATATGTCCCTCAAGAAAGTCATGGATAAAATCTTTAAATGTAGTGATTATTGATTTAGAGAAAATTTCATGTGATTTATTTAAACCAAATGGCATTACATTATATGCAAAAAGAACCCTACTCTATTGCAAAAGTAGTCTTAGATTTATCTTCTATTGTGATTAGGATTTGGTTATATCCATTGAAGCCATTTGTAAAGGAATACATTTCATGACATGTGACTACTTATGAAACTTCATCAATTAATGGGTTAGTAAATTGATCATTCACACATGCCTCATTCAAAATGTCATAGTCACCATAGATTCAAATTTTTCTAGTCTTATTTTCTTGTATGAAAATAGGGATAACACAATTATATTTCTCCATAGGAAATATAATAGCAACTTCTTGAATGCAATCACGATCTACCCTCACTTTCATCTTCATATATATATATAACTTATGGGTCTTTTCTTAATAGGTTTGATGCACTATTTGATCTCAATGTGTATTTACCTTAAGGAAGGATCCACCCCTTTAACCTTTGATAATTTGGTAGGGAACACATCTTGGTAGTATCTTATTAGATGTATCACTTCTAAGATATCTTTCTAGGAAAAATAGTATCCAATATGTTACAACTTAGGAATGGCCTTAGTTCTTATGTTACCCACATATTTCTTTAGTGGTGCTCTTTTATGGGGATTGAGTCACGCAATATCTATTGAGCTTCTAAGTTTGGTATATTTAATTGTTGTGGCTTTTCCTCTATGGATTAATCTATGATAGGTGTTGGTAGCAGTTCTTATTTTCATTTTGGATCAAACAAATTGGTTAATTTTGTATCATCATCATCATCATCATCATCATCATCATCATCATTTAATGTCCACTCATCTTGATCTTGTATCCTATGGCATGGTTGAATAAGGACTTGATCCTTCCCATTTTATAATTTTAATGTCTATAAGGAATTATTTAGATAAGAAGTTATACTTTCCTATGAAGATAATTTAACTCCACTATTTAAGACTTCAAGCCTTCTATGGCATATAATTTTTTTTAATTTTTTAATTCCTTGTGTGTTAAATGGTTCTCATCCTCAAAGATGAATGTTTGAATAAGATCACTTTAAACTTATGCCCAATTCTTTATTTTCCTGCTATGCTATTTATGTATATACAAATCCCTTACAAAAACACCCAATGTATATATAAAGACATGTAGCCAATATTTTGGGGCCATAGCTTTTGTAGTTATACAATGATAAATGTGGAGTTCAAGACAATCTCCCTCATAGAATAGTCACCATTATTTTATGATTATTTTTGGTAACTAAAACCATGATATAATCATTTTAAATATTTCATCCAAGCATAAATACTCATTTAGTGGATACACCACTAGTTCAAAATAATTACCTTAAGTGCATAATTTAGATCACCAACTCTCTAATCAACATCTCTTACGTATTTTTGGAATCATAGGATAAATTAACCAACATAATCAATGGAAAAGTAATGAGGTAGACTACACTCCACCATAAAAACCATTCATAGAGGACGTACCTTTTTATCTCCATTAGACTAGTTAATAATGTTTGTATCTAAGTCTCCACTAACTTATGAAACTATATCCCATGGTAGAATGCATGTAGATGTGTATAATTTTTTATCTCTATCTCTATGACCCATATGATATATGAAGTTTATGTTTGACTAAGTTGGGGATATTATGAACATAGATCGAACATATTTCACTTTGGTTTATGTAATCTATAGACAATACATAATAGGTTTGTGAGATAACTCTTTTATATGTAGGGATATTTTTTGAAGAAAACTACAATCTCTAGATAAAAAGACTCAATTATTATCCTCCGCATTCACTTTCTTCCAAATACCATTTACACTATTATATGGTTAATTTGACTCCGTAGGAATGAAATATACTTTATGAGAATATTTTTTTTAATATAATTACTATAATATTATCTTGCTCTTGGGATTCCAACTAATTCATGACTTTATTAATGGTCATCTGGCCATCACATGCCACTTTTTACCTATTAGTGTAAGATAGTGAGTCACGTCTATCTTTGTATCAATGACTTCAAAGTCACCAAGTACACTTAACTCTATGACCCTAATTTTCATATCCTCCAAATGACTGATAGGTTCAAATCATCCACGCTCCATAAGGCTTAGTGTGACATGGCTATAACTCAATGTAGGCCATCCAATAACAACCCATGTATATTTAAGAATCATATTGACAATGTTTTCAAAATTAAATACTATGTTAGGTATATCATAACTTAAAACCTAAATATCCATTTTATAATCATCCCAAGGTTTTTTAGGCTTAACATACAATATTATTTGATCAATCCATTTTGACCTTTATGTGCACATTCTATAAGACTATGTGGTAAGTTGGGGATGTTATGTGAAATGTCTTCATTCAGCAAGGTACTGATCAATTTCATGAGATCTATTAAAGTAGTGAAAAAATAATCTTATCTCAAAATTGGAACTATTTGTCTATATATCTATCGTTAGTAGCCAAATCACAATCTTTTGTAATCTCTTGCTATAGATTTTTTTAAAATTCTACATAGCTTCATGTACTAATCCTTTCTCAATAATGGTTTTAAAGTACTTATTTGGTTAAAATAACCTTATCCCTTAATCCTTTGTCATCTCCAACAATGGTAGTGCTTTTTTTTCATGTGTGTAACAAATTGTAATACAATATATTCTATGGGTTGAGTGTTATCCATATTCAAATTCTATACAACCTTATCCATTCACTATTTTTCTAAGACTAGACAATCCTTTGTGTCATGTTATTATAAAATCCTAAAATAAGCATAAAAAGATTACCTTTAGGTTCTATATGATAATTTATTTATATATGGTTAAATTATCCCCATAAATAACATTGTATTGGACCCATTTGAGGATTAATTTCCCTTCCTCCATATGCACTACCTCAATATCCTACTCTACCTCCTCTAAATCCACCTTGATTGTTTTGGAATACCCAACCACTTGATTTTTGAGGTCAAAAGTTTCTATAATAATACATAGCATTCCAAACTTGTGTTTTTTTTAGGTCATCATACCAATCATATAAGTATTATGGAAGTGATGGGGCCCAACTTGTCTATTTTACCTAGGGAATTATAGGATTCCAAGAGGTTGAAGATTGATATTGTATAATTAGAGGTGTCCATATTTGAAAAGGTGTTATCTGTTTTATAATACCTTATATTTGATATTATGGTCCTTTTAATATTTAAGGCATACCTACTTGTTTCTCCTATCATTCTAATTTCTAGACTGGGAACTATCAAGGTTATACTAGTTGTCTTCTATATTGTGACTACAAAAACATTTTTTGTAATATACTCTTTGAGATCCTAAAGAGATATAAAACTTTTTTCATCATTATTTTGATTTTTTAATAATTTATAATACAAAATCTATGTACATTGGACATATTTTTGGAGGAGATGACAATGAGAGATTGCATGTCCTACCAGTCTACAAGCTTTGTAGATTTTTATTTTGATTCTAGAATGTTCATTCCTATGATGTCCTTGATATACATCCTCTATTCACCACATGCCTATTTTATTATTATCTCCTTATCATTTATACTAATCCATATATATCTAGAGCATTTTTAAAGTATTATCTATTAGGGAAGTTTAATTCATAGCATCACCATAGTCTTTGATATGTCTAACCCTTATCACAACTACTCAAGCATTTACCTTAATGCCAAAATAGGTCTATGTAATGGTAGAATATATTTTTTCCCTCATTCCCTTTACAAAAAATTCTAATTTATCCTTATATTATAATAAAAAATCTATTTTTTCATAACATTATAAAATATATGATCATAGTTGTTGATCGACTCTTTTGCTCCCTTAAAATTTATTTCAAATCCTAAATACTTTAGATGAAAAATTTATTAATACTAAAATATATGATTAACATTTTTTTTTATCTATTATATTATTAATACTTTGGTATCCCTATTTAATATTAATACCAATGCATGATTGCTTAAATATCAAATCAAGTTACACTTCATTACCATGTCATTGATAATTCCTTTAGCCTTCCACTTCATTTCATAGGTGTACATGTATTGTTATAGGTCCATACACATATAATAATTATAAAAATGAATAAAAATCATGATATTGGATTCCACGTTAATATTTATTATAGGTATTGTAGATAGTTTCTATGTAACTAGTATATGTAAATTTTACGGTCTTGGTGGTAATTCATGTAGTAAAGTCATTTTCTATGTTTTTACTAGTGTTATTGAGGATGAATTAGTTTTATATGTATCTCCATTATCTTCATATTATTATAATATTTCAATTTTTTTAATAAACTCTTTATCTTTCATAATAATTAGGGGATTTGTTTATGTTAATAACAATGTTTTTATGTTCTTCTTATGTTTCTCAGAAAAACTATAAGCAACTTCATAATGTGTTTCCTCCTATATTTTACTAGTTCTCCTATTAATTTATTATATGATAAAACCTTTCCAATAATTTTCTTCCAAGGTGGTAGAGTAACTTCTATAATTATGTAAAAAATAGGCCAGAGTTATGTGTGTTGCCATGGTGAATGATCGGTACCTCCAAAGATGAATTATAAATTTATTGAAACTTGAAATTATGTTATCTCTATGACTATGTGGTAATATTCATTATCTTTTAATGAATATTATTATGTAAAAATCTAAGCTTCTAACTACCTAATCTACTTCTACACTACTTCTCCCTCTTGTTCTCTAACTCTTCCTCATTCTTTCTTTATCTATGTTCTTTATTTCTTCTCTCACCTTTTATATCTTCTCCTTCTCCTCTAATCTAATTATAATTTTATATGATTCTAATACTCCTTATCCTACCAGTAGCTTCTTATATCTCCCTATTTTTAATCCATATTTTATATTATCATAAATCTCTTTCTAATTCTAGAGTCTTCTTCTAGTTCTTCTCCTCTTATTTCTTCATTTTAAATTTAGTTTCAAGTTATACCCTCTTATATATTCACTATTAACCCTTAATTCAAACACATACCCATGGCACTTACAGTGACTACTCCATACTAAAAGGAATAGAAACTATGTCCTTTTTTACAACCATCATCTTGATTAATAAAGGAATTCACTATAAAATTTTACCTTTGATACCTCTAACAAATAGATATTTTTTCCATATTTAAAGTTATATATCCCTCTAATAAAAAAATAATGGATCATCTATCAATGGTCAAAGTTACCAAATGATTGATTACATGTGTCCAACTTGTATTTAGGTTTTGTAACCACTATATATTCTATTTAGTCAATGAAATAACATTGGTAGCTCTAAACCAAAATTAATATAATTCTAATTTATCCATCCATGTGGCTATTAGCCCATACAATTCACACCAATATATCTCATAGATCTCACCATATATATGTTGTTTCATGATTTCTTATGCAGTACACCCTATCCTTTTTGCTTCTTGTTCTATGAAATTATGAATATTTTGTTCTAACTAGTTTTCTACACCTTTATGACTAGGTATCCATCTTATCATCTCCATTTTCGATGAGTTCCATGATTACCACACCATTTTTAGCAATGATTCCTAGTTTTTAGTATAACATGATAATTATAGGTATATCCTTGTAATCTAAGGGAGAACTAATAATAAATAATAGAGAGATAGAGGTTTTATACATCTATTAAAATACATAATAGTAATAACCACGGATCGAGAAGAGAGTAAATGAGCAAAGCATAATATAATGAGCCTAGATTAATAAAACACAATACATGTATTTATCCTAGGAAAATTTCAAATAAGTAAAAAATATATCAAAGTGATATTCAATATTGAGAAGTACTAATAACCCTAATACATCAAATCTTCTTCATCTCACTCCTCACATCTATTCTTCACATGTTTTTCTCAGACAATTATTTACCAAACACAAGAATAATTAAATACTTTTGTGTTTGATATAATTATAATAGGGGTAGAACCATATTTATAATGATTCATGAGGGTATGTGACCATTGTGAAAATAATGGGTCCATCCACCCTGATAAATCTAAGTAATAAACATTTGGTAAATATTAAATAACCATAATAAGATTATTTATTTTTTTGAAGTTGACACCTCAAGTAAATAAATAATATATTATTATTTATTTGATTACTTAATAATGTAATATAAGGGTTAATAATAACCATTTAGACATTAATTTTTTTAACACTCCCTATTAATGCTAAGTGGGTATAAAATACATAGTCACCATAAAGGAATTATACTATGTGCAAAACATGAAGGATTGAATAATATTTGTCATGTAAAAAATCACATTTTGACACAAAAGGAATTATAATCCATAAACTACTCAAAATTAAGTTTAGGCTAGCATGATTATGATATTACATCTCACTGTTTCTCTTGAATAATCACTAAGCATATTTGGATCCTTTTATAACATACGAACCTCCATTACAAATTATGATTTTAAATGTATTATAGTACATAAGTAAAAATTCCTCACCAATTTTACAATTATTTTCAATGAAAAGTATATATAATAATAAGAAACATATGACCATTATAAAGTGGCATTATCATGTACACTCCCCCTGAATGGGAACTCTAAGAGGCTCAACATTACATGATACTGACAAAACTTGGTACCTCCAAGTGGTTGTGTGAAGATATATTCTGCTTGTTCATCCATATGATAGAAATGTAGATTAATATCACCATTGATGACTTTATCTTGGATAAAATACACATGAAATTCAATATGTTTATTTCTTTGGTGCTACATTAGATTTTTTGACAAAGCTATACAACTTTGGTTATCACATGAAGGATTATACTATGATAAACATCCAAATAAATTTATATAAGTAAATTTCATAGCCAAATCACGTCTTTATCATCTTCCATATCAATTTCATACTCAAACTCTATAAAAGAGATAGACTTTAGGTTGCTTCTTACTACTCCAAGTGATAACACATGAACCAAAATTAAACACATATTCGAAAATATATTTACAATCTAAAGTGTCAGCAGGATGGTCAACATCATAATAACCATATAATTTAACATTATCAATATAAGAATAAAATAAACTGTAATTAATAGTTCCTTTGATATAATGAAGAATACATTTAACTAATTTATAATTATCTAAATAAGGATCTTGCATAAATCTAGAAGCAATACTAATAGGATATGAAATATTTGGCCTATTAATGGTTAGATAAATCAAACTTCTAATAAGTTATCTATACAAAGTAGGGTTAGCTTTAGGATCATGTTTAATACCAACTTTAATAGGAGTAGTGGTACATTTACAATCAATCATGTTAAACATAACAGAAGATTATGTGCATATTGAGATTGTGATACAACAATTGGATTTTTATCCCAAAAAATATCCATTCCTAAAAATTGATGTAGAATTCTTAAATTAGTCATTTCAAATATTTGACTTATTTCATCCATATATTTATGAATTAAACTAGTTAGATCACTAGTAGTAAACAAATCATCAACATATAATACAATTAGAATCAAATGATCATTTTCAAATTTAACAAAGATATGATTATGTAAATATAAATTAGAAAAAACTAATTCTTTGAAAAAATATGTAATCTTAAAAGATCGAGGTCAAGGAGCTTATTTTAAACCATACAAAGTTTTTTCAACTTGCATACATAATGTTCTCTATTAGGATCAATGTAACCTTTAGAGTTAGTCATATATATTTATTCTTCTAAATCACCATTCATAAATTCATTATTGACATCCATTTGGTCGATAACCCAACCATTTCAGGCTACAATAGAAATAATATGTCTATCAATACTCAGTTTTTCTACAGGAGCAAAGGTTTCAACATAGCTAATATTAGGTTTGTAATAAATCTATGAATAACTAATCTAGATTTAAAATTATCAATTTTATTTATTAAATTATATTTGATATTATACTGCCACATAAAATAGACAATATTACTTTTAAGTGGAAGGAGGACAAGATCCGAAGTCTGATTTTTAATTAAGGCATTATATTCAACTTGCATAACAACACAATATATATCATATTGAGTGGATTCCTTAAAGGATTGAGGTTCAAATTAATAAAAAGTCATTAATACATGATAATAATATTTAATTATAGTTAATTTATTAAGGTTATCAACATTAGATGATTTAATTATGGATTCTACCCATTTAGGTGTTTTATATTGAACATGAAATTTATGGAGTTCCTCGGACTCTAAGTTATCCATAAATGGATCAAATTATTCAATGGAATATATTTCATCACAAGGATAAACATGAGAGTTAGGTTAATCAAAAAAATAACATAGAGGAGGATCCACAGGGAGCTAATAAAAGGATTTTTCAAGAATAAAAACATTCATATTCTCTATAGTCTATCATTTAGAGGATCATACACTCTTAAACCTTTTGTCTTACCTCCATATCCTACAAAAATTCATGAATAGGAAGTGGGTTTTAACTTATTATTCTCAACTTTAGGGACAAAGATATAATTAGGACTACCAAAAATCTTGAGAGGAACCACACTAGGTTTCATTTTAAGCATTTATTTACTGTCTTGTTTAAATGGAAGCTATGGCTTCATCTCATTTTTCCTTAGATAAATCTCAAATTCTTAATGAAAATAATTAAAATATATGTAAAATTCATCTTAAATTTTAATTTATGGTTTAAAAATTATGGAATATTATCATTAGAACTAAAAATTCCCATTCCAGATGACATGTGATCCTTGAGCTTACCAATGCATTTAAAACAAAATCATAAGAAGTTATGTCCATTATATTATGGAGTTTTAAGAAATAATTAATTCTCAAAATTATTAATCAAAAGTATCCTAGTGATGATTGTAAACCCCTTGAATATATGCATGAAGGAACTCACCTTTCAAAGATCATTATATTAATCCTTGCATTGCTAACTACACCTATGAAGGGTGATGAATTTGTTTTTAATTTTATTGCTAAAATTAAGAACAATAAAGCTTATTTAGATGGATGTAATTATTATTTCATTCAAGATCAGTTTCTTTATATTATCATTCAGTTAGATATTCATGAAAAATTTAAAAGTTTTATCTTAATTTAAGTATCAAATTTAGTAGGATAACTCTAACCTTACAACTTTGTCCACTCTCCTAATTTAGAAAGATAAAGCTATGAAAAAAAATTATTCTAAGGATAATTATATTTAGGCACTTATCACTATAAATAATGTTTTTGATAACATTAAAAAATATAAATCTAACCCTAATTCTACTAAACACAAAAATGAGAACAAGAAATTTGGTAATAAAAATCATACACCTATGTTTATTGGAAATTGAAATATTTGTGATAAATTTGGACATAAAAGGGAAAATTGTTGTAAAAATAAAGATAAAAATAAAAATCAAACTTATAAAAATTACAAAGGGAGGAAATCCAATCAAAACAAGTAGAAGAATCAAAACCCTAATCAAAATAACAATCAGGATTCAAATGTTATTGCTTTATATGTTGCTTTATGTGCTTTAAATGAAAATGAATGGATTTGAGATAGAATTAAATTTCACCATATGATATGATTATATTATGTTTTATGTGGTTCTAGAGATATCTCTGAAATAATTTACTTAGGAGATAATTCCTTTTTAGAAGCAACTAAATAGGGAAAAGCAAAATTTTCAAATGTTGTTATTAAAGATGTTTTCTATGTACCTAAAATTAATTAGAATTTACTATCTTGTTCTAAACTTATACATGATAATTTAAATTTAATTTTTATTAAATATAGATGGTCTATTAGAAATCAATCTAGATAATTGATTGTTGAAGGTGTTCAAAAGAATGGTTTTTATATATTTTCTCCTTCTATTGTATGTTTGCTTTCATTGCATAATAAAAATGAATTTTAGTTTTCACATTAAAGGTTAGGACATGTTAATATTAAATTTTTACATGATATGTATGTAAATAATATTTTTATTGTACTTCCTTCTATCCTCTCTCATCATGAAACTTATGAGTTTTGCTTATGTGGTAAGCAACATACTAACCCTTTTCATAAGAATGATGATGTGAATTCCTCACATCCTTTAGAATTAATTCATAATGATGTTGTAGGTCTATTATAAGTTACTTATATTAGTGTTTCATTATATATTTTTACATTTATTGATGATTATACTAGAATTATCTAGTCTTATTTCATTAAAAAGAAATTTGATATTTTTTCTAAGTTTAAATAATTTAAAGCTTATGTTGAAAATACATCTGGTTTGTCTATTAAGATATTAATAAATGATAATGGTGGTGAATATTTTAGTAAATAATTTTATTATTTTTGTATTATTATTTTATTAAAATTAAATTGACAATTCCCTATTCCCCTCAATAAAATGGTATTGTTGAAATGAAAAACCGCACTGTCATAGAAATGGATAGAGCAATGTTGAAATATATAAATGTTCCTAAGTTCTTATGGGTCAAATCCATGAACACTATTGTTAATATTTTTAATATATTCCCTACCAAATCCTTTCATATTTATACCCCTTTAAAAATGTGAACTATAAATAAACCTAGTGTGGTTCATCTCAAGATTTTTGGTAGTCCTGCTTCTATCTTTGTTCCTAAAGTTAAGAGGAAGAAGATCGACCATACTTTATATTCATGAATTTTTTTAGGATATGGAGGTAATAAAAAAGGTTTAAAAGTGTATTATCCCTTTAAATGATATATTATTGAGAACAAGAATGTTCTTGTTCTTCAAAAAGCCTTTGATAATACTTTTTTAGATCCTCCTCTATTTTCTAATATTGATTAACCTGACTCTCATGTTTATCCCTGTGATGAAATAGATTCCCTTGAGGAATTTGATCTATTTATGGATAACTTAGATTTTTAGGAACCCCCTAAGTTTCATTTATAATCTAAAATACATAAATGGGTATAATCCCTAATTGAATCTTTGAATGTTGATAACATTATTAAATCAACTAGAAGTCAACATTCTTATCACGCATTAATGACTTTTTATGAATATGAACCTCAAAATTTTGCACCTTGAGTTAATAAATAATATATTAATATTTATTTAATTACTTACGAATATAAGTCAAGGGTTAATAATAACCACTTAGACATTAATTGTTCTAATAAAATATATATTTAGATCATAGATATTTAACTTCTATGAATATGATTACCTAGAAAATTTGTCTAATCAAATACTAAAAAAGATTATACCGGATGAATTAAACATAACCTACATTTTTATACACTAAATCCATAAATCATAAAAAAATAATAATAATATTAATTATTCTATTAATTTTGCTTTAGACTTCTTCATAATAATGGAAACACTGATCATACATATAGATGCATATAATCTGAGCAAATATATCTAATAAAATATTTCTTAGTGTGATTAATGATACTCTAAAATATACTATCAATTATTTATAAATATAATGCATACTATTAAAATATGATGAACCCATTCTAATACAAACTGAAAGAGTATATATCCATTAAGTTGTCATTCCAAACTGATAAATCAATATTAAGCACAAATATGTGTCAAACCATATTTAATTTTCTCATAATTTTAATAATAGAAAAATATATTAACCATGAAATAATTGAAAATAACCATGTAATAGAAGGAAACCATAATTTTATCCATGTGGTAGCTACATTTCATGAAGTAGTTTGGGTCTCACATTCACCCACTAACACTGATAGTATCACATACCCCCATGAAAGTATTATTATCTTATCTAAAATATATCTAACCAATCCTCCCAATCCCATGTCGAATAATTTTATACTTTTTAGGTAGTAAAATGCCACTAATAATAGCTAGCAAACCAAGAACTAATTTATCAACTATTATTGGTGATGGGGGATCATCCTCCACTACCCCATCTTGTGGCCTCTCAATCTCCACTACCCCATATCATAACATATAATTAAATAAATTGATATTAATGATATCCACATATCCTCATCATACCATATCTATTTTAATGAGGCTAGTCAATTCCTCCAACATATCCTATCTAAGTCCATGTGTTATCTAATACAATGGCCATCCTTATCAACACTCTTAGGATGTACCAAAAATCATCAAGTGTGATGGTCACCTCTCCTATTGGAAACCATAATGTCAAAGTGTTATTTTTCCATCTCTCATATAGGGTACTAATGAATCCTAAATCTAAATTAATAGTTGGCATCTTCTTTATATACAAGTGGCCAGTGACTATGCATAAGATGAACATTTACTCAATCCATAATATAGTTTACCATAAAATGTAATACTAACTCTTACTCAATGTTATTTCATCCACATACTCTTAAAATCTAATAATGATAACTAAAATTAGTCATATATGCCTAAAAAAATCAAATTACACTTGCTAAATAGTTCTATTTTCTAGAAAATAACTTAATCAAATCATTTTGATCCTAGTCCTCATCTTGCCATCTTATCATCATGTCTTGAATCTACCCTTCTGATAAAATTATCATCTAATTTCTTAATTTGTTATGTAAGTAGTTTTTATTCCTTTACCATCAATATTTTTTCATTGATTTCAAGTGAAATCACCATTATACAGTGTCATTTTCACCATTTTCTAGTAGAATCTCTAATTTAAAGAGTCTATTTTGATGTTCCATGTTAGATAAGTTATTTTAAACATTTTTATGGAAAAATCATTTTTTAATAGGACCATTTCATTATTTCCCTGATCCTTTTCATTGATTTGGCATTATTTTTTTATTTGGGGTATTTTCACTATTGTCATGTCATATTCACCATTTTCATGGACAAATTCATCAATTTGGTAAAATATCTACACCATTTCATCATTTTGGCAATATCACTATTCTTGGGCATGTTTTTTCTATTTTTATAGTTGATTTCACCATTATTTTGATGAATTCACCATTTTTATGGTTTAATTCACCCTTTTCAAAGTCAAATTCATGGTTATGAAAATGGTGGATTCATTATTAATCATACTTATATTTGAAATCAATACACATAAATTCAAATTAAACACAAAAATTAAGGTACCTATTGGTAGTCCTACTCACCATTCATATCAAAAATCTCACACTCAATGTGAAAGTGATCTTGGAAATGGTATATGGTCCATTTTCTCCAAGTCACTTTCATAAAAATATCAAAGCTCATTTTATAGATAACTAGGGTAAAAATGATCCAATTTTACCCCCCCAAGGTGAATATATAGCCTCAAATTTCAACTTAGGATAGGTTATGTTATTCATTCTTCTTTGGAGGCTTATTCAAGATTTGGTATCTATTTTACCCCCATTTCATTTTATTCCCTTAATTATTTCCTCTTATACTTTCCTCATCATTTCACAGGTTGACTTGTCCAAAATATTTTGTACCTCTCCCCATGAGGGGGCATCAAGGGCTTACCAAGCGCCATTTTGGATATTAATTTGAACCCATTTGTTAATGCATTTATAAAAATCATTAGATTATAAAATCCTTTATTTTTTTTCTAATCATTATAAACATATTATACACTCATTATAACATTTTTTATTAGTATTTTAGCATATGTTACTTAATCTATGTTTTGTAATACCTCCTCAAGTAGAGGGAAATGTAGACACTCCATTTTAATCACCTTTAAGTGTAAATTTTTTAAAATGGAATTAATTCCCACAAATTGTACACAAATTGGTCTAGTATCATTTTTTCATCCAAAATTCTTTTGTGCATACAACCTACAAATTCATATTCACCTTAGAGCATCCTTAATTGGGGAAATTCAATACACTAGGTCTTAAAATCATCACTTTGGTCATATTTCTAGTCATCATTAGTAATTTCCCTTTCTATAGTCAATTAATCATTCCCTCTTATCATAATTAAATATTATAAATTCATATCACATTGTATAAATTGAATTAGTCTTTTGATTAGTTTAACAATTCTTCCCTATAATTATAATTCAATGGATTTTTAATTATAACTCCTTTTGAATTACTTATTCTTCCTTTTTATACCTTATTCAAATAACATATCTCCTTCTAAAATAATATCAAGATGCCATGGCATATCCTTTTATGACCCCACATTAAATATTAAAAGAAAATTAAGAGGGATTATTGTACACCCTTCATCCTGGAAGAAGTATGGAGGGCTCATATTTTGTTTTTAAAGATATTCTGAGGATTATTATAAACCCCCCATCTTACATAAAATATGGAGGGTTCACATTACCTCTACTTAAGATATTTTGATGGTCATTCTCCACCCTCTATCTTGCATGAAATATGGAGGGCTAATATTGCCTCCATTGGATATATTTCAAAGGTGAATTTTCCACCCTCCATGTTTAAGGCAAGATGGAGGATTCATATTCAGTAACTCTATCCATAAATAAAGGGGCACCACTCTTCATATTTCATGCTCAATATTTATAGTGAATCTTTGTCAATTCTCAAAACTACCTTGTGTATCAGGTCTACTTCTTAACTATTCCTCAAGTTCTCAAATGGAGATGCTTCAATTTTTAAATATGACATTTACAAAGACCCTTTGATACTACAATTTGAGCCACACTTTGCTTACATTTGACAAGGTGAATAATTCACAAAGGAATCTATAGTTTACATACTCTTTATCTTCATATTTGATTTTATTTCATCCTTTCCTTTAGATTATGATGTCTTAAGCTTAAGGTTATTATTTCATTACTTTGATTTTGATATTTTAACTAACAAAGGAAACTATTAACCTTTTGTACTATTATGGATATAAAAGCATTAGGCCAAGTATATCTCCATACAGTGATCCGATTATCTATGTAAATAAAAAGGATAAAACTCTTAGGCTATGTATGTATTACCACATTCTCAATAAGGTAACAATTAAGAATTGTTATCCTATCCATTTCTTAGGATTTATGATTTATTTATTCAAATGAAAGGAGAAACAATATTCTCTAAAATTGGCTTGAGATTAGGATATCATCAACTGAGAATCAAGGAGGAAGATATTCATAAAACAACCTTTCAAACCTAATATGGCCATTATGAGTTCACCATTATGCCTTTTGGATTTATAAATACACTAACTACATTTATGAACTCAATGAATAGTGCATTCAAGGATTACCTTGATAAATTTGTGTTTGTTTTCCTTGATATTATTCTAATATATTCTGGGAAAGAGGATGAACATGAGCAACACCTAAAACTAGTCTTGTAATATATAAGAAAACATAATTTCTATGGAAAACTTTTAAAATTTTATTTATATTAGTCTAAAACTCATTATTTGGGGCATATAATCTCTAAAGATTGTATTACTATGAAAATAAAAAATATCAAATCCATTTAATAGTGGCCTCACCC